>APFE030123427.1:0-26425 GCA_000404065.3 Pinus taeda | reverse complement strand
AAATCACTCAGATGATAAATTATAGTGCAACAAAGTTATTTTTCAAGTTCACGGAATTTTATGCAGAGAAAAGTTTACTTCATGTAGAGAAAAGTTCACGGAATTTTATGCAAAGAAAAGTTTATTTCATGTAGAGAAAAGTTCACGAAATTTTATGCAGAGAAAATTTATTTCATGTGGAGAAAAGTTCACGCACTTTCATGGTTGGTTCATGGTATTAGTCCCACATTTTTTGATCCTATGGTTTTGGCTCGTGGTATTGGTCCATGATTTGAGGAAGAGCTTGCCTATATAAAGCAAAGGAGATCATTTGGCTTGGGTATGATTTTGGGTTGAATATCTTAAGATCTGAAATATTGGGTTATTGTTTCAAAAGCTCGATCTATATGAAAGTGAAGTGGAAAGTGAATCTGTGAAGGGTGATCTCTCGAGCGCTACAGCTGCGGAAGTGCGGAGGCACCACAAAAGGCGTAGTGCGAAGGCGCCACAGAAGGCGCAGTGCGGAGATTCCATAGAGGCACCATAGAAGGCACAGTGCGGAGACGCCACAGAGGCGCCACAGAAGGCGCAGTGCAGAGACACCACAGAAGGCGCAGTGCGGAGGCGCCACAGAAGGCGTAGTGCGGAGATGCCATAGAAGGCACAGTGCGAAGACGCCACAGAGGCACCACAGAAGGCGCAGTGCGGAGATGCCACAAAGGCGCCACAGAAGGCGTAGTGCAGAGATGCCACAGAAGGCGCAGTGTAGAGGTGCCACAGAAGGCGCAGTGCGAAGGCACCACAGAAGGCGTAGTGCGAAGACGCCATAGAGGCGCCACAGAAGGCGCAGTGTGGAGACGCTACAGAAGGCGCAGTGCGGAGGTGCCACAGAAGGTGCAGTGCGAAGGCGCCACAGAAGACACAGTGCAGAGACGCCACAGAGGCGTCACAGAAGGCGCAGTGTGGAGATGCCACAGGCCAGAGAAAAGGAAATTGCGTATCTGTCTTAAGATCTTTTGTTGACTGATTTTTTTGTTGATAAGGTGTTTTGGGTTTAGTTTACTATTATTATGGATTTGGTTATCTGGGTGACTTACTGGCACTTGATGATCATTTGATGTTTATGGATCCAGTTTGAAAATTTATGAAAAGTGGTCCTTGAAAGAAAAGAAGTAGGGGGTTGTAGCTCCCTTCCAGGAGAGACTGGAAAACGAGAGAGAGTTGTAGCTCTCTGCAGGTTGCAGCCTGCGTACTGGTAAAGGACTGCACCAGTACAAGACCATTGTAAAAGGAGTTTCTAATTTGAAAGAAGATAGAGACATATTGTAGCAGGTGGTTTTCACCCACATTGGGTTTCCACCTTATATCTGGTGTTCTTTGATATGACTGTCTGTTTTTCTTGCTCATTATTTTATGGTACTGATATGCAAAAATAATTCAAAGTGTAAATAAGGAAGATTTGTTAAAAGAACTAGATAATACTGATTCACCCCCCCTCTCAGTATTATTTTCAACATCAAGTGAGCCTGAAGGATCAAAAGGTACAGGAAAGAGGAAAAGGCCAAGAACAATGGGCTTAAAGAAGGCATTGCAAGAAGAGCAAGAGCACATTCTATTGAATAAAGACCTTGACCTAGAAGAAAGAATTGCACTAGAGGTTCATAAAGATAAAGAATATTGGCTTAATAGGGTGAATGAAAAATTGGAGAAGCTCCTTGAGAAGGAAAATAGAGACAATCAATTACTCAGACACATAGCGCATCACTATCAAGCTCAAAACATGATCGTCAATGTTAAGGTAAAACAACTTGAAAACAAGCCCAAGGAGGACATAAAAGACCAAAGGTTGCGGGAAACTTGGAGATGCTTGCTAAAACCTCCATGAAGCTATAAAAAATCTATTTTTACACCTGCCCTCCAATTTTGAGCTAATTCTGAGCATTTTGAGTTTTTTGGCAAATTTTGGTCTAAATTCAGAAATTTAGCCTTTCTAGAAGAGCAACGCCTTGGCGCTGCACTTTTTCCTCAAGCCTCCATTTGAGGAAAGGTATACATTTTTGGAAAGGTATTTCCATACTCTAAAAGCCCATTTTCCCATATTTTGCAAAGGTGGCTTAGTTTTGGAGAAAATTGCAAAAAAGTGTCAAAAAACTAGCATTCTGGACCATTTTTTGATTGGCACCGTGTTTTTGGAGGGACCTTGGGAGAATGGATGTTTGAAGGTCTTCCTGTTCTCCAAATTTAGAAATTCAAACTGTTCTAGAAACTATATTGAAGGTCTAATTAATTGTTTTCTCAGGTTTTCATTTTGACACCTGGAAGGCACCTCAAAATCAGCTTGAAGTTGGCGCTGCGCTTTTGCACTTTCTGTGTCTTTATTTCGTTCACTATGTAAAATTTCTAGTTTCTAGTCTGACTTTGTCAAAGTCAAGATTCTCTATGTAATGGCACTAGTTACGAGGCTATGTGTTTTAGGCATGAATAAATGTATATCACAAGTTGTTTTTGATGTTTATTAGGCCTCATAAAAGAAGCAAACTCCTAAACAAATGCTTCATGAGGTGTTTGAGTTTCACCTTCTCACTCTCACTCATTGGTTGAGAGAATCTTGGAGTCAGTTCCTCCACCAAGGAATTCTATTCCTAAACGTGGGAAAGTGGTCTAGGAGAGTCTATATGTATCATTTCTCCTTAGGAGAAGAGGGTTGAACTTTTTGTAAAGGAGACTTGCATTGTAATCATCCTTCAGCTAATATAGATACATGTTATAGCTATTTTCAAGGAACTCTAGCCCAATGAGTTCATGGTGTTTGTACTTCATTCTTTTTTTTTCATGGTATAAACATCTTTATCTACATTATATCCCTTATTTCTATGAAAGCCTTGTGATAAAATACTCAAAATTTTTGTTTTTCAAGCTCTATTACCTCATTTTCATGGTTATGTGTTTTGTCTTCCTAAGCTAATGAAATCATGTTTATTTATGCTCATTAGTTTATTCCACACTATATCCTCTATACTACACTAAAAAGTACTCAAATTATGCCATGTCTTCTGACATCTAGCTCCTTCTTATGTTTGCTCCTGAATTCCCATAGACTAGACCTACTTGTGGCTCCAAACCCTAAGTTATGCAAATCCTTAAAAAACCAAATTTCCACAAAAAAACAAAAAAATCACATATCTAGCCCAAAATTCATTTGCTTTAAAGTCATATCACTGATAAGAGATTTAGAGAGATCCCTCTCATGCTCAGTAGGGCTAGCTACTGAGCTGAAGTGGTTTGAGGTTACCCTTGTCGATTTCCTTTTCAACCTAGGAGATTATAAGGAATAACATTTTTGGCGTCGTTGCTGGGGAACGAAAGATCATATCTTCCCTGGGAAAGAGAGACAAATATCATATTTGCTTGTTTATGGTGAATAGTGATCAAACACAAGAAAGGCTACCCATATTTCACTTGGCGACTCCAGTGTCGAAGAATCCAAAGGTTCAGAATTTTCATGGCGACTCCGTTGTTCAAAACTGGTAGTTTGAAGAACTTCTTGGTGACTTAACCGCTTTCAAAATGGATTCAACTGCTCGAAGGTATGCTCCTATGAATTGAACTCATATTCCTAGTTTTCTAAATCATATTCCTTGTATAGAATGGCAAATAGGGCTGCTAAAGTTTAAAGGTCAAGATGGTCAAGATGAGGCTATTATGCATCTAATGAAATTTCATTGGCATATACATAAGCTCGAGATCAAGTTTCATGAGGATTGTTTGATGAAAATGTTTATGGCTACCCTAGAAGGAAAAGCAATATCTTGGTATGAAGGATTGAAGCCAGGTAGCTTATACCCTCTTAAATATTTCCACACAACATTCTTTGAATTTTATGGAAAATCTCATCATTCATTTGTGTTGTTCGAAGATTGTTGTGAATCCTATGAAAAATTCATTCAATACCTTGAAGAGGCTTTTGGTGATGAAGAATGTCTAGATTATGAAATCATAGAGGCCCTTTGTGAATATTATTCCCAATAAAAAATAACAGAGATTATTTGCTTCGATACAAAGGATCATTCACAACACATGTCAACTCCTTCTTTGCTTGAATATGAAGCAGATCTACATCCTAATAGTCAAGAAGAAATTGGTCCAAGTGAGAATTCTAAAATTGCATGTACAGAAAACTTAAGCGGTGAACCATCTAATGACAATGATCATCTACTTTTGTAAGGAAATAGTGAACAAGATGTTGTTTCCCTTGTTTCTTGTGGCAATCAAATTGATATTATTCCTATTGAAGCACATGAGGAATCAAATATACTTGAAGTGGTTCCTATATTTAAAGTTTTCCATGAGCATCCAAAACCCTGTTTTTTGGATGAGAGGTATGAAGATAGCCATTCACTTGCTCTTTCAGATTGTTCTTTCTCTGAGGTTTTATTTCAAGATCATGTTTTTGAAGACCAAGATGAGGTTTATGATGAAATGTATGAACAAGGATATCTAGACACTCACCACTCATATGTCTCTCTAGCTCATCCATTTTCTGAAGCATTACTTCAAGGGAAGGTTCATGCAAATCATAATTTTAAATTGGCATGTGAGAAGGTTTCAGACAATGTAATTATGGCAGAGAAAAATCATCAAACATTACAAGAAGATTATGAAGAGGAGAGCAGCGATAAAAAAGAGTTTGTTTTAGAGCCTCTTGCACATGATGGTCATCCTCTAGATTCAGAAAACAAAGAATGTTCTTGTATTTCTTTTGGCTTTCAAGATATGCTAATGTTCCAAATTGTTATAGACCCTATTGCCAATTTATTGCAGCCATCTGGAAAGATGAATTTTCTTGTATATATGGATCATGAGCACATGTTCAGTGGACACTTGGTGTTTCCTAGCTTTTGTTTGTTCTACCTGCTCAAGGAAGGTACAAGAAAAATTCAAGTAAGTAGCCACTTTCTGGATTGGTTACACTGGAGGGATCATTACAAATGATTGTATATACATATTCAATAGGTGGGCAGTTATCATCAGGATTTGAAGCTCGAGGTGAAGGCCCTATGATCTCGATGATCTGCTGCCATTAGTAAGTTTAGTCAGTCTATTTTTTATAGTCAAGTGAGTCGGTTAGTTAGTTAGTTTTCAGTTTGAGTTTAGTATTTGCATTTTGATTCCATTGCCCAATGGATAAGGCTACTTGGTCTACAGTGTTCTTAACACCTCCAAGGAGCTATCATCCCCAGTTGGAGCCAATGTTAGTGCCAGTCTTGTTAGCCTGTCAACTAGATCAAATATGCTCTTACAAGGTGTTGTTAGGGAGTCAAGTCAATTTTTTTTCATTTCAGTGAATCTTCAAATAAAAATTTGAACATTGGTTGTTGTTTCTAGGTCACTGCTACTCCCTTCACTTACTCATGGTATTCATCACTCATCATGTTCATTGACTTATTTGAGGTATCATATCTTCATTTAAGCGTCTTAGGTCATGAAATGGCTAAATTCCTCATTTTAGGTCATTGTCTAAGGTTTCACTCCATGTGTCATCACGATACCATATGTTTCCAAAAATATGTCTATCATGTGATTAAGTGGGTAAAGGGAGCTAGCAGCTTAAGGAATGAAAAATAAAGGTAAAGGTAATGTTTTATTTCAAATAAGACAATGTTGTAGTACACTACCTTGCCTCATCATTTCTCATAGGGACATGTTTTCTTCAAAATATGTTTCCAACCAAATGGGGAATAATTTTACAAAATTAAAATATCTTTGTGTCTAATATAGTCCAAAGAAAAAAACCCTCCTTCATTTTATGCACAGGTGTTATGATTTGAAATAAATTCCCAAAATACACTTGTTATGGGAGAGTTGCTGCACTTCTAGACAACTTGACTTCAAGATAGTTTTTCAAGGTTTTGAAATAGGTGGTGGTAGCTCTTAAGGCCTCTATTATGTAGAAGACATCATAATATTTCCAATGGTACCTTCAGCTTGTTATTTGGATTAGCGGAAGGCATCCAAAAGTGCTTTGTAAGTTGGCGTTGCGCTCTTGTTAGAGAAACCTTGAGTTTTTGGAGTGACCTTGGGAAAATCAATTTTTCCCTTATGGATTTTCCAAATTACATGCTTTATGTTTCCATATTATATAATACTTCAAGATATTTCCAACGAGCTATCAAAATCTCAATTTGGAGTCGTTTAAGGCCCTCAAAAGTGGTTTGGAAGATGGCACCGCACTTCTGTGAACTGCATTGCGCTTGTGCCAGAGCAACCCAAAACTCATCCAAAATCACCCAAATTTTGATTTTGAAGCTTGAAAACCTATTTATTTCTATTCTAATCTTTCTCACAAGTAATTATAAGTCTTTTTCTCGGCTTTTTCCTTTGGCAAGATGAATGCAAATGCAAGTTATCTTCATCTAGGGTTTAGGTGAAATTCTCACGCTGCATGCACTAGTGTAACTGATAGTTTGGTTAGTTTTGATATTTGAAGCATGTAAATATTCCACTAAAAACCTATATACATGTTTAAAATTCCTTTTTATTCACTAAATAACTTATCAATCATCAGATTTCCTCACCCTTACCTAAACCCTAGCTCATACCTAGCATTTTGTGTAGATTTCCTAGCAGCTCTATTTTTTAATCTCTCCTAATCATTTATTTCCCTAATTTCATTCCATTTATGCTTCCTAAGTTTGCTACCACTGGCATCCATCTCCCAAAATTACCTTATCATCATATCCCTTCCCTAACTCCCTCATTTCATCATTTTCTCCCTTGAGCAAGAAAATAGTTAACTTAAGACTAAACAACTAATCATGGAAAAAGAACAGGCCAAGTTATTGCAACAGGTTGGAAAAGGCAAGGAGATCATAGAATCAAGTGAGACTGAAGGATCAAAATGTACAAGAAAGAGGAAAAGGCCAAGAACAATGGGCGTAAAGAAGGCATTTCAAGAAGAGCAAGAGCACATTCTGTTCAATAAAGACCTTGACCTAGAAGAAAGGATTGCACTAGAGGTTCATCAAGATAAAGAATATTCGCTTAATAGGGTGAATGAACACTTGGAGAAGCTCCTTGAGAAGGCAAATAGAGACAATCAATTTCTCATACACATGGCACATCACTATCAAGCTCAAAACATGATTGCCAATGTTAAGGTAAAACAACTTGAAAAAAAGCCCAAGGAGGCAAAAAAAGACCAAAATGATGAGGGAAACTTGGATATGCTTGATGAAACATCCATGAAGCTATAAAAAACTTATTTTTACACCTTCCCTCCAATTTTGAGCTAATTTTGAGTATTTTGAATTTTTTGGCAAATTTTGGTCTAAATTCATAAATTTAGCCTTTCCAGAAGCACAGCGCCTTGGCGTTGCACTTTTTCCATAGACCTCCATTTGAGGAAATCTCTACATTTTTGGAAAGGTATTCCCATCCTCTAAAGACCAATTTTGCCAGATTTTTCATAGGTGGCTTAGTTTTGGAGAAAAATGCAAAAAAGTGGCAAAAAATAGCATTCTGGACCATTTTTTGACAAGCGCTGCGCTTCTGGAGAGACCTTGGGAGAATGAATATTTGAAGGTCTTCCCATGCTCCAAATTTAGAAATTCAAACTGTTCTGGAAACTAGACTTGTAGGGATAGTTGACCATTATCTCGTATTTGTATTTTGACCCCTAGAAAGCACCACAAAAGCAGCTCAAAGTCAGTGCTGCACTTCTGCACTTTCTATGTTTTTATTTGGAAAATTTCACTATGTAAAATTTCTAGTTTCTAGTCTGACTTGGTCAAAGACAAGATTTTCTATGTAACAACACTAGTTATGAGGCTAGGTGATGTAGGCATGAATAAATGTATATCATAGGTTGTTTTTAATGTTTATTAGGCTTCATAAAAGAAGAAAACTCCTAAACAAACTCTTCATGACGTGTTTGAGTTTCACCTTCTCACTCTCACTTGTTGGTTGAGAGAATCTTGGAGTTAGTTCCTCCACCAAGGAGTTAGACTCTTGAAGGTCGGCAAGTGGTCTAGGAGAGTCAATATGTATCATTTCTCCTCAGGAGAAGAGGGTTGAACTTTTTGTAAAGAAGACTTGTATTGTAATCATCTTTCAGCTAATATAGATACAGGTTGCAGCTATTTTGAAGGAACTCTAGCCCAGTGAGTTCATGGTTTTTTTACTTCATTATTTTTGTTTTATCATGGTCTAAAGATCTTTATCTACATTATATCTCTTATTTCTATGAAAGCCTTGTGATAAAATACTCAAAAGTCTTGTTTTTCAAGCTCTGTTATCTGATTTTCATGGTTATTTGTTTTGTCTTCCTAAGCTAATGAAATCATGTTTATTTATGCTCATTAGTTTCTTCCACACTATATCCTCTATACTACACTAGAAAATACTCAAATTACACCATTGATTCTGATATCTAGCCCCTTCTTATATTTGCTCCTGCATTCCCACAACCTAGACCTACTTGTGGCTCCAAAACCTAAGTTCAGCAAATCCTTAAAAAACCAATTTTTCACAAACAAACAAACAAATATACATATCTAGCCTAAAATTCATTTTCTTTAAATTCATATCACTGATAAGAGATTTAAAGAGATCCCTCTCATGCTCAGTAGGGCTAGCTATTGAGCTGAAGTGGTTTGAGGCTACCCTTGTCAATTTCCTTTTCAGCCTAGGAGATTGTAGGGACTAAAAAACAAAACACCACATGTACATAGTAGTGCATATCCAACATGTACATAGAATAATTTGTACACAACACTACATATACAACCTTTACATAACACCATCTATACCAAGCACTGCATATGCAATATTCACACAACACTATCTGTACCATCATGTACATAACATTGCACAAACAACATGTACACACACTATATATGAAAAACACTGCATGCACACAACAAAAAATATGAAACATGTACATCATATACAACATATGCATAACAATAGTACCACACATCCAAAACCGCACTGTCTTTACCTAGCAAATTTTCTTCTAATATCTTATCCATGGTTGTCCTAGCATGTCGCAGACCAAATTGATTCATTTTGATAATGTATCTATCGAGTTACCTATCCATAGAATAGACACAATATAATGACATAATATCAAGTCATAACCACATGATATTGAACTCATAAATATGTCTGGCTACTCCTCCCAATTGATTCCTCGTAAGACCTGAAATCTCTTCATGTCATTCACTCACGTAAGCAATCATTCCTCCACAATAATGATTCCTAATGAAACTGTCAGACAATAACATACATACATACATACCTATATACATATAAATATTAGTATTGAACAATCATGATCCATGATGATGTTTTCAGACACGACATACGTACGTACATACATGTATACATATATAAACATCAACACAATCATGGTCACAACATAATTACCAAATATCATAAGGTCAAGGTTAAGAGAATGCCCTTTATCTATTCACACCATGCAAAACTTTGAGAGAAATTGTTCCCAATGTAGTTAAGGCATATGATGCCTCAGATCCATTTACTTCACCTTTCCTATTATCTTTCTCATGACTATCCTGCCACTGTCCATTTACACCAATGGAACAAACCAGTCCAACCAGCTATCATAGTCTTACCTTCCATTGTGCTTACTTATGTACATAGCTTCATATGAAACTTAAATTACCTTTCGGGTACCACATAACTCTCCCCAAAGTCCATTAACTGTCCTCTTTAACATAAAAGGAAAAACAAGAAACAACCAAGAAGAAAACCATGAAAACCAGTAGTAATATGACACCACAAACAAAGTGGCATGATCATGCACTAGACATAGAAAAACTGCAAATCAAGCACAAGAAAATCACAAGAGACCAAAATCACAAGACTCTAAATAGATACCATGAATCAATCCCCATGGTTCCTAGTGCTTCCATAGGAAATCTCAACCCGATCCTTCTTCAAGATTTCATGGCAATCTCTTTGTCATGTAATTCCTTGCATCATATTGGCATGAGCGCATAAATGTTAGTGCATAAATAAACATAACAACATACTTGTTACCTTACCTTATTGTGTTAAGAACATAGCCCTGTAACTAAACACATCCATGCCATCTCTCAAGGGGCTTCAATTCCCTTGATGAATCCATATTTAACTGTAAACTAGTTGATATAATTGTCCAATACATTTTCATGACTATAAAACCTATCCACATAATGTTAAACAAAATCAAGGTTAAGAAGACTTCCTGTATGTAAGGCACTTGTTCCTTTGGAATTAGGGTTTCCAAATACAACCAAAGGAATTCTTGTCCAATTCCTTTCTTTTACCCCTTTTTACCTTGTTGCAGTCGAGGCTTACTATGTACTGCCACATCACCCAACTATTAGTTATATAAAGATATCAACTATTATCTTGTCACACTAATACCAAGCATGTTTTCTGCAACTTCTCACACATGTCAACCACATGTTCCAAATATCAAGACAATCATATCTATCAATTTGAAATGAACCCTTATCAAGACTAACAATCATGTAATAATCATAGTCATTAGACATAATGCTATAACTATCACCTATTTACACTCAAGTACATATCAACTGCCTCAACACATATGAGTTAGTACAGTCATCTTAAAACAAGATCATTTGAACAAATACTCATATTATGCAATTCATCAAACATTCAATCAACTTGAAAAAATACCATGTTAAATAAATCAGCTAGATGTCGTAAGAGACACCAAACACTGGAACATCAAATAGATTACATAATCAAACAACCAAGCACCAAATATACGACATAAGTGAACTCATACCTAATGTATCTCAGGGGAGGCTCTCTTGTCTGCACGATCAATCTAGTTAGCATGATATAACTTCTCAACATATCAACTTAAACATAAATAAGATCATGATATCCATAATAGTCACTATCTAAAATTTTCACATCATAATCTCAAAAACATTTGTCGTTCATGCATAAAAATCACATATGTATGATTAGTCTAGATTAGTACAACACAATGTCACAATAAATTGACTCATACTTGAATGTCTTAACCATAAGCATATTCATAGGCCAATCCACGTTAACAAAATAAATATAACATCAATATATTAATTCTATAACCCTACTCATCAAGTTACTAGCATATAACAACAACAAGTTAACATATAACATGCTCATCAACAACATATAACCTAATCATTAAGTTATCTAACATAAAACATCAACAATTAACCTATAACATACTCATCAACAACATATAACATAATCATCAAGTTATATAACATAAAGCAAAAACAATTAACCTATACCATACTTATCAACAATAGATAACATAATCATCAAGTTATCTAACATAAAACAACAACAACAATGCATACAACCACAAGTTACTATCATCCTTGACTATTTGACACATGTGCTTATGATTGTACTAATCAACTATCATTTATCATGTATGTGACCATAGCGTCCAAAGACATGTACATAAACCTAATGTATATAGACCTAATGCATATAAACATCCTTAACTTACATACATGCATGTCCAACATTCAAACCTGTATGACGACATGCTCCTTCCTCAAGGTCCAATGTTGCAACTTCACTTTGAGGATCTGCATATCCTTCTCTATCTCAGCCAACACATTAACATCCTAACATACCAATAACATCATGATAACCTAAATTGATACCATGAATTCACAAGGCATGTTTGACCTACATTTCATGCATAACTATAAGCAAGGCCATGCTTGCATAACAACCACATATAGACAAATAACACATGAGTACAAAAACATATACACATCATTCTATCTAGAGTCTAGTCATCAATCCATGCCCATATCAACTACACAAACCATGACATCATGCATGAAAATAACAACCACTCATGTGCACTTGATAACATGTGAACAGTGACATGCATAACAATGCATAATAAACCATACACACATGAAGACATACTCCACGACAACATCATCAATCTTCTTTTGATGACATCACTGCAACCATGATCAACACCATGAAAATGAAACAAGCTCATGGAATACATGCATAAGATACACATGTGCAACCAACATGAAAACATGATCAACACATAGCCCAAGGAGAGCGTAACCATGCTTTGATACCACTCTATAACACCCTCCTACCGCATCTACCCAAGCAATACTCCAGCTTTGGTAAACATGCAACGACGGGCCACTATGATATGATTCAACCTCCTAAGTCATATTGAGGAAGTGGAACCGATGGAAACACACCATATAGAAATTCAACATCAGCTTTAGGACCCTTAGGAACCAACCCAACACTCCAAACAACTTTCCCTTTGGTCCCACTAAAATTTTGGACAACTTAACCCCCAATCACTCTCATCCTATAGGCATGACAACATCAATAAACCTCCAATTGATCTCACATGCTTTCCTTCCAGCGTCCAGAGACTCTTTTTGTTAGTTATATGCTAGCGTCCCTAGGATTTGAGCCACTTTTTTTAGCCCAAATACCAGGTCACTGCCAAGAATTGAACCACCTCTTCAAAACAGTAAAATAACATGGAAATAACAGTACTAAAGGAAATATTTTTTTAATACCTTGATTGGACCCCTACTAGCCATGATAGGAATTTCATCAAACATATCATGAATATGTAATCTACAAGTGTAAATAATAGATATGAGCATAGGGTTCTCATACTTATCTGAGATTCGCCATGAAGCATTGGTGCCTCAACACGTTAACTTCCATTCCATCCATTAGGTCATAGATACATTATTCATCCATTTACAATTAAAAACACGATGAGATCCACAACTAGTTGCTATCATAAAACACATACATAACCAACATAATAGGGACAAAAATATCAGTGAAATCACAACAATATAAACCTCATATGATCCAGTATAATGCTCATAGAAATTCAATGAGAAATAACCTCTTATTGATGATGAAAAATCAAACTTATGATAGGACTTCCGCGTTCCACCTGACTGTAGAATGGCTGAGCCAAATCTCTCTTCAGTCATTCACCCACATGCTTATTCCAAGTGTGAATGCAGTATCTCATAGAATGCATCAATTAAAACTTATCCAAGTATTCCAAAGGCCATACACCTCAACCAATCAAATGGTGATTCCAAATCTCAGTTGGAATCACAAAACCATCATCAGATCGGTCTCTATCCCATCCATCGAAGGTGCTAGAGCGTTTTTCCAACCAAGGCTCCAAGACTAGTAAATCAACCCACAAAATTTTCTGGTCTCCATAACATTTGCCCAACCAAGGCTCCAGGACTAGTAAATCAACCCACAAAATTTTCCGATCTCCATAGCATTTGTCCAACCAAGGCTCCAGGACTAGTAAATAACCCCACCAAGGGCTCAAGAGCATTTGTCCAACTAAGGCTACGGGACTATTAACTCAACCCAAGATGTTCCACGGCTCTATAGCATTTGTCCAACCAAGGCTCTAGGACTAGTAACTAGACCCAAGCTAAGGAAACATGAGAACCAACAAAAAAAAATCAAAGAAAATAAATCCACAATCAACATGGCTATCTAGGAAATGGAAAGGATAGGAAATACACTATCAATCCCAACCATCCTCCATGCCAATGACAAATCATGAACAAGAATCCACATACATGTGCCATACATGCTAAAACTAGTGAAGGAAACATACATGCAACTCGGTACCTGCAAGCCAAACCCGTTGTAGTTGCTGATCCTGATGCCCTCTTATGCTTTCTTGCTCTTCCTTTGCCTTCCTGCTCCAAAAATCCACGTATTCCACACCCTTTAAGAGTGCTCCAAGAAAAATCTATCTCCAAGAGTATGAGAGAGATAGAGAGAATAATGAGAGAGCTCCAAAACCGAACTGACCAAGCTTACATTGACCAAGCCTGCGCTAAGAGCTTAGCACTAACAAAGAGCTTACCAACTAATCCTCAAAAGCCTTTTTATTAATGAGGCCTCTATTTTCTTCATTTTTCATTATTTTCCTTCAATTTTCTCCTCACATGCAACATTTAACCTTTCACCTCTTGTTTCTCCTAATTTCCATTATTTTCATAAATAAATGTGCCAAAAATGCCATTTTTCCTTTCTAAAGCCTTATCCATTACCTTTGCCAATTTCCTTCTCCATAATAAACCAAATGAACACCCGCTAGGATGTTTCTCCCACCACTTAGCTTGGAATACATGTCCCATCATCCGTGGTCTTATATATTTTTACATGGATTTTTAACCAGGGCTATTACAAAACAAGGTGTATATCTTCTCTCACATGTACCTACTCATCCTTGGGAAATCATTTCCATGGAATTTATGGGAAGTTTACCAACAATAAGGAAGGGACATGACTACTTGTCTATGGTACTTGATAATTTCAGCAAGATGTGTGTTTTGATGCTCTATAAAGAGGCCATATGTGGTCAAGATGCATAAAACTTGTTCTTTGGATAGGTCTGGGTGCAATTTGGGATACCATCAGAACATCATTTCATACAAGAATACAATATTTCTAAACGCATTCTAGACTACATTGTGGGAGAATATGGACACTAATCCAAATGGGATCCATAAGGAATGATTAAAGAAAGCCATGGCTGTACCAGGATGGGACAAACTTCAAAGAATTTAAAACAATGATCAAGAACACCTCTAAACTAGTGCCAATAGAAACCATCATGGAACGACGAGGACCTTGGTCAAAGTGTGCTGACCGAGGCCCATGGAGACTGCGTGGGAGGCAAAGTTAGCCCCTAGGAGGCCTGGATCAGGAAACAAAGGCAGTTTCTGATGTTCGATTAGTGCATCGCTAGATGAAAAACCTCAAATTAGAGAAGCCCCGAGCGCTCGGTCGCATGATAGCTGGGAAAACCATGGGATAAAAGGCTAAGACCTAGCGGTGGGACCCACTCCAAAACTAATGGTATTGATTGGGGGCGTCCATGGGCAGTAAGCAGTTTCGATGGAAAAGGAGTGATTCCACTCAATTCCTGATGCATGGAAACCAGAGGAGAGAGGAAACCACCACTCATTGTGCGTTAATATTTTAGTTAGTCAACCACGCAGGATGAGCAAATGGCATCGGATCTGGGGGCTCCAGATCTAACGACTGAGATCACGCTCGATGGAGAAGACAAAATTGATGAGGGAATAAGCCAAAATTTAGAAGAATTTGAAGTACAAATTGACTGACACAGTGGCAAATGAATCATTCCATAATGTAACTAAAGAAACAAACAGACGAGGAAAGCTGGTGTAGTTCATAGGAGGACAAGTGGCCATCCCTATGAGTCTGATGATGATACTGAGAATAGGGAACTCCAAGTGCAGCTGCAAGTAGGCGATTGATGGAGGCGGAAGAGGAAATGAACCACCATGAGCTCGAATGATTTAAAGCCATAAATATAGAATAGAAAACACGCACCCAAAGAGGAAGGCAGAAACTAGGAAAGAGAAGAACCAGTGAAGCAAAAAGAAGAAAGAAGGCAGAGGGCTGAGCTGACCAAAGGTAGCATCGTACACCAAAGAGATTGAGAGATTTAAGCCATCCTTAAGAGGATCTGTCAGACCAGAGAGGTCAAAGAGCTGGCAGGGAAAAGAGTCTGTGTACTCAAGTGGTTTGGAGAATCCAAGAACCACCCTGCCAAGCCAATCTTTTTCAGGAGACTCATGTTGAGCTCCTTCATTGTAATTCTCTACTTCAAGACACAATAAAATAAGGCCACCACTGAGAGCTGGACCAGAGATGTAGCCCTGGAGGATAGGGTGAATTCCTTATTAAATTCATGTGTTCTTGTATTTGCTTCCTGTGTTTCTCTACTGTTTTCCATTTCCAGTGTCTGTGTATTTGCAATCTGATCGATCCATTGCTTAAATAACATAGACACCCACACCAACATATGAGTCTGTAATACCTTCATTTAATAAATTTTAAACTGAGGTCACTCATAGGGTGATTATCAGATCAAGTGGTATCAGAGCTCTAGGTTGTAAGGTTAGACAAGCTTGTGTTGGTTTTGCTGTTGAATGCTCACTAGATAAAAGCTCAAATTAGGAGAAGGAGAGTTGGTTGAAACTAATCCTAAAATTGGGAGAGTCTATCCTCAGAAGACAATGTTAGAGGAATGTTCTATGGGGCCAGACCCTCAATTCATAGAGAGTTTTCTAGCTATAAAGTCTATGGTAGAATAAATATATAGGGAATTTAGAAAGCATAAGGATGAAGATTCATCAGGTTCTAAACAAGATAAAGAAGAAGATGAGTCTCATTCCCATGACCACTCAAAAGGAAAAGGGAAAGAGGAAATCTTTCTCACACCTCCTAATAGCCCTATGCATAATAAGAAAGCATCTTTGATCAAGCTAGATGTTAAATTTGACTTGCCTATATATGATGGAGAACTAAATGCTAAAAAGTTGGACAATTGGATTAAACAAATTGATGTGTATTGCAGAGTGAAAAACATCGACTCAGACAAGAGAAAAATTCAACTGGCAAGCCTATGCCTAGGAGGCACTGCCTTGGTTTGGTGGGAAGGTAGAACCCAAGCTGACATGAAAAGACATGGTAACACTATCTTTTTCTGGAGTGGATTTGTTTCTATCATCAAGAAGCAATTATATCCATTGGCGTACATGCTACAAGCCATGATGAGTTGGGAAACTCTTCGGCAGTTGAAAGGGAAAAGTGTGCAAGGGTACACTCAAGAATTTAGAAAGAGAGCATTGATTCTAAGGATCTCATTCGACTCACGAGAGACTCTTTTGAAGTACATTGGTGGTCTACATAGCTACATGAGGCATACCATCCTCATGTTTAATCCTACTAGTATAGATGAGGTATCTGTATAGGCTACTCATCTAGAAGCTAGAGGAAAGAATGGATATCCAGAAGTTGGGGGACTGGCCCAACCCACTACAAGCAAGAGAAAGGAGAAAAGAAAGCAAAAGTGGAAAGCAAGGAAGGCTAACACTGCAGAGAGAAGAAAAGCTCCATGCACTCACTGTAAAAAGGAGGGGCATGATGATGAGCGCTGTTGGATTCTGTATCCAGAGTTGAGGCCTAAGAAGTCTGAGGGCAAGAAGAAGAAGACTGTTGCAGCTATTCAGAAAGATTTGGGGCCAGACTCGGGAGATGAAACAATCATTGTAGCCATAGGTATAAAAGGTAAGAATTGTGAAGTATCTACTAGTAATTCTGCTCAAACAATTATTGATGAAGAACATGAGAGAAAAAGACATGAGCTTTTCCATATTCGAGTTATTTCCAAACATCAAAAGATTGATACTTTGTTTGATAGTGGCTCACAAGTAAATTTGATTTCTAAAGAAATTGTAAAGAAATTGGGATTAGCAACTACACCTCTCAAGAAACCATACCCATTAGGATGGTTGAATGATAAAGCATAGCTACAAGTGACTAGACAGTGCAAACTCAAGTTTTCTTTTGGGTCAGCATTTGTAGATGAGGTTGAGTTAGACATAGTTCCTTTAGATATATGTAGAATTGTTTTAGGAAGTCCTTACTTGTATGATAGAAAAGCCATTTTCTATAGAGCTGAGAACAAGTATCTACTCATTAAAGATGGAATCGAATACTTTGTGAGAGCTCACAAGCTCAAGAATAATTATACTCTCATAAACTCAAGGTAGATGAAAAGAATGATAAATTCATGCAAACAATTCTTACTGATGGTTGTAAAGGAAAAGAAACCTGATAAAAACAATGTATTTGAGGTTTGTAATGCTAAGTAGCAAGCTAACATAGAAAAGGTTGTTTCAGAGTATGATGTTCTGTTTTAGGAACCTAAAGGTCTACCACCCAAAAAGGAAATAGTACATGATATTATTTTGTAGCAAGATGTTCCATTGCCTAACATTGGAATGTATAGGTTGTCTACTTTAGAGAATGCTAAAATCAAGAAGCAGGTGCAGGAGTTGCTCGAGAAGGGGTTCATCAGGCCTAGCACATCACCATGTGGGTCACCAATTGTTTTGGTGAGAAAGAAAGACGGCTCATGGATAATGTGCATTGACTACTGAGCACTGAATAAGATAACAATAAAAAATCGTTATCCCCTTCCTCGCATAGATGATATTTTAGATTAATTGAAGGAAGTTGTTTATTTCACCAAGCTAGATTTGCATAGTGGATATCATCAGGTCAGAGTTGCAGAGCAAGATGCATGGGAGACTACTTTCAAAAAAAAGCAGGGATTGTATGTGTGACTGATTATGCCTTTTGGCTTGACCAATGCCCCTGCTACTTTCATGAGATTAATGAATGATGTACTTAGGCCTTTTCTTGATGATTTTGTTATTGTGTATCTAGATGACATTCTAATTTTTAGTAAAACGTGGGAGGAACACTTAAAGTATGTTAAGAAGACATTAGATGTTTTGAAAAGAGAAAAACTTTATGTTAAACTCTCAAAATGTGAATTTGGCAAAACATCTCTAAATTATTTGGGTCATATAGTAGGGGGTGGTGAATTGTAAATAGATCCCTCTAAAGTGGCAATCATTGTAATCTGGCCTAAACCCAAGTCTATTACAGAAGTGAGAAGCTTCTTAAGAGCAGCACAATATAGGAGGAAGTCCATTTCTAATTTTTCCTCAATTGCAGCTCCCTTACATGCTTTGACAGGATTGAACAAGGTGTTTTAGTGGGGAGGCAAACATCAGAAAGCCTTCGACACCTTGAAAGAAAAGATTAGTACAACACCTGTACTATCATTGCCTAATCTACAAAGACCATTTGAGATCCAAATAGATGCTAGTGACTATGCCATGGGAGCAGTGTTGACACAGCATGGTAAACCCATATGTTATCATTTTGAGACTTTTAATCCTGCAGTAGTTAACTATCCTACATATGATAGAGAATTGTATGCATTAGTTCAGAGTGTGAAAAAGTGGAAACATTACTTAATGGGCAAAGAGACAGTAATGCATACTGATCATCAACCACTCCAATATATACACTCCCAGACTAAGTTGTAGCAATCAAGACACTGCAGATGGATGGGTTTTCTACAAAAGTTTCATTTAGTCATCAGATAAAAAAATGGCATACATAAAAAAGTTGCAGACATGTTATCTACACCCATTATAAATGCATGTACTATACTTAAGCATAATTCTGTACTACATGAAAGCTACATTGAACAATATGCTCAAGATATAGACTTTAAAGATGTATATGCAACTTTGAGTCAAGGCAAAAAGGTAGAAGAATTGGATTATCATGTGAAGGACTGACTCTTATATCACTATGGGAAACTTTGCATTCCACAAACAGAGAGAGTAAAGATTATTAGAGAGGCACACACTTCTCTGATATCAAGTCACTTTGGGATAAGTAAAATAGTTGCACAACTACAAAGATTTTGTTATTGGCCAAAAATGAATGAGACAGTTTCTAGATATGTAAGAGGGTGTACTATGTGTGCTAAAAGCAAGCCCAATAATAGAAAACTAGGCTTGTACACTCCATTACCAATTCTTTCTCACCCTTGGGAAAGTGTTCCCATGGATTTTGTTGGAGGAATACCTAAGTCTAGAAAAGGTCATGATTATCTGTATGTGGTAGTGGATAGGTTTAACAAAATGTGTATTTTAATACCTTGTAATAAATAGATTACAGCTGAACAAACTGCAAAACTATTCTTTGAACAAGTATGGGTTCATTTTGGATTACCCACTTCTATTGTATTTCATCGAGACACTCGATTTGTGGGGAATTTTTGGTCAAGTCTATGGGAAATAATGGACACCCAACTGAAGAAAAGCACGACTTTTCATCCACAAACCAATGGCCAGACAAAAGTAGTCAACAAGACAGTGATCCAGTTACTCAGGGGATATTGCAGCAAACACACTAAGCTTTGGGATGAACATTTGTGTTATGTGCATCATGCTTACAACAGAGCAAAACACTCTTCTACACAGAGATCTCCTTTTGACACCTATTTTGGTTTAATACCAAGGTCTCCTTTGGATTTTGTCTTTGGTAAAGATACCACAGTTGATGGACATAGTGATGTGGACAAGGCAACTAGGTTCACTGAACAGATCCAGAAGAGCCACCAGGCAGTATAGCAATAGCTGAAAAAGAGCGAAGCTAGATACAAGGAAAGGCATGACAAGCATCGGATGGAGCATAGCTTTCAAGTTGGAGACCAGGTCTAGATATATATTAGAAAGGATAGGATGCAAGGTGAAGGTAAAAAGCTAAAGCCTATCAGGTATGGACCTTTTGGGATGCTTGATAAGATTGGTGAAAATGATTTTTGCCTTGATCTACCAGCTTACATGCACATCTACTCAGTCATAAATGTAGATTTCTTGAGATTTTTTGAACCTTCAATGGTTGAGGATCCTGAAAAGCAAAGTCAATTGCCTTCTATTGATGACCTGCTACCTGAATATCTGAATGAATTGTGAGAAGATGCAGTCTTGGATAGGAAGGTGAGGATGATGCCTAGAGATGTTGAGTACCTAAGAATTGGACTCAAAGGTTAAAATTCGAGCAATGCAAATTGGATTGAGATTGGGCAAGTGAGACAACAATACCTCGCTTAGTTGACGCTTGAAAGAAAAAAAAATTGGTGGTCCAAAAGCTTTTTAGTGGGAAAGTCGTGATCCGAATTGGATCCATAAGGAATGATTAAATAGAGCCATGGTTGTACCAGGATAGGACAGAGTTCAAAGAATTTAAAACAACAATCAAGAACACCTCTAAAATAGTGGCAATGGCAACCAACGTGGAACGATGAGGACCTCGGTCAAAGCGCGCTAACCGAGGCCCATGGGGACTGCGCAGGAGGCAAAGTTAGCCCTTGGGAGGCTCGGATCGAGAAACAAAGGCAGTTTTTTATGAGTGATTAGCGCATTGCTGGGTGAGAAACCTCAAATTGGAGAAGCCCTAAGTGCTTGGTCGCATGAGAGCCAGGAAAACCCTGGGATAAAAGTCTAAGAGCTAACGGTAGAACCCGCTCCAAAATCGATGGTATTGATCAGGAGCATCCATGGGCGGTAAGCAGTTTCGATGGAAAAGGAGTGATTCCACTCAGCGCTTGATGAATGGAAAGTAGAGGAGAGAGGAAACTGTTGCTCATCGCGTGCTAATGGTCGAGCTAGTCAACTGTGCGGGACGAGTGAATGGCATCGGATCTGGGGTCTCCAGATCTAACAAGTGAGATCGCGCCTGATGGAGAAGACGAAATTGACGAGGGAATAAGTAGCGATTTAGAAGAATTTGAATTCTGCATTGACTGCCATGGTGGCAAATGAATCATTCCATAACGTAACTGAAGAAATGAATCGATGAGGCAAGCTGGCACAATTCATAGGAGGACAAGTGGCCATCCCTGTGAGTTTGATGATGACACCTAGAATAGGGAACTCCAAGCGTAGCTGCAAGCAGGCGAATCGATGGAGGCAGAAGAGGAAACGAACCGCCATGAGCTCGAATGATTTAAATCCATAAACATAGAATAGAAAACACACACCCAGAGAGGAAGGCAGAAACCAGAAAAGAGAAGAACTAGTGAAGCAAAAAGTAGAAAGAAGGAAGAGGGCCAAGCTGACCAAAGGTAGCATCGAACACCATAGAGCTTGAGAGATTCAAGCCCTGAGAGGATATGTTAGACTAGAGAGAAACGTCAAATTGGAGAAGCCCTAAGTGCTTGGTCGCATGAGAGCCAGGAAAACCCTGGGATAAAAGTCTAAGAGCTAATGATAGGACCTGCTCCAAAACCGATGGTATTGATTGGGGGCATCCATGGGCGCTAAGCAGTTTCGATGGAAAAGGAGTGATTCCACTCAACGCTTGATGCATGGCAAGTGGAGGAGAGAGGAAACTGCTGCTCATCACGTGCTAATGGTCGAGCTAGTCAACTGCGCGGGACGAGTGAATGGCATCGGATCTGGGGTCTCCAGATCTAACGAGTGAGATCGCGCCTGATGGAGAAGACGAAATTGATGAGGGAATAAGCCGCGATTTAGAAGAATTTGAATTCTGCATTGATTGCCACAGTGGTAAATGAATCATTCCATAACGTAACTGAAGAAATGAATCGATGAGGAAAGCTGGCACAATTCATATGAGGACAAGTGGCCATCCCTGTGAGTTTGATGATGACGCCTAGAATAGGGAACTCCAAGCGTAGCTGCAAGCAGGTGAATTGATGGAGGCAGAAGAGGAAACGGACCGCCATGAGCTCGAATGGTTTAAATCCATAAACATAGAATAGAAAACACACACCCAGAGAGGAAGGCAGAAACCAGAAAAGAGAAGAACCAGTGAAGCAAAAAGTAGAAAGAAGGCAGAGGGCCAAGCTGACCAAAGGTAGCATCAAGCACCATAGAGCTTGAGAGATTCAAGCCCTGAGAGGATCTGTTAGACTAGAGAGGTCAGAGAGCTGGAAAGGAAAAGAGTTTGTGTACTCAAGTGGCTTGGGGAATCCATGAACCACCCAGCCAAGCCAATCTGTTTCAGGAGACTCATGTTGAGCTCCTTCATTGTAATTCTCTACTTCAAGACATAACAAAATAAGGCCACCACTGAGAGCTGGACTAGAGATGTAGCCCTAGAGGATAGGGTGAACTCCTTATTAAATTCTTGTGTTCTTGTATTTGCTTACTGTGTTTCTCTGCTGTTTTCCATTTCCAGTGTCTGTGTATTTGCATTATGATCGATCCATTGCTAAAATAACATAGACACCCACACCAACATATGAGTTTGTAATACCTTAATTTCATAAATTTTTAACTGAGGTCACTCATACGGTGATTATCAGATCATACACAAAGTTGAAAATATCTACAACATTCCATCCATAGACAGATGGGCATACGAAATTAGTCAACCATATTTTGGTGTATCTTTTGAGCGGATACAACTATAAGCATCTGAAGGCCTGGGATGAAAATTTGGTATATATACAACATTCTTATAATAAAGCGGCCCACACTTCTATAGGAAATTCCCCATTTGAAACTTGTTTTGGATATTTTCCACCTTCACCTTCGGATATTGCATATGGGCAACAAGGAGGAGTGATGGAAGATATTACAAGAGACAACTTGAGGGCTGAATTTTTTATATAGAAGAATAGGCATATCCATTTACAAGTACAAGAGACACCACACAAGTCACAAAATAAGTATAAGGTTAGGCATGATCAACACAGAATAGAGAAATTATTCAAGGTGGGAGACAAAGAATGTCTACAATTAAACAAGGAGAGGCTTCAGGGGCCTAATAAGAAATCAAGGCGCTAAGGTAAGGTCCCTTTAAGATACTAGAAAAGGTGGGTGATAATGACTATCAACTCAATTTACCACCATATATGCACATTTATTTAGTTGTGAATGTAGATACTTTGAAACTCTATGATCCTTCCATGATAGATCAGGAAGAGGAACAAGTCCTACCTTCTGTGGAGGATTTGGCACCAGATGCTCAATGTTAGGGACCAACACCAACCCCTTTAATTATGTAATAAGCCTAAAGGGTCGAGTTAGTGTCATAGTTAATTAGAGATTCAATAATCCCGCATTAATAATTGTAAGTGGTTGACCCAAATTATAGAATAGGGGCCACAGTTAGTTGTAGTGGGACATAATTAATAAATAAAGTGGTTAACCTATGTTATGCAGGGGACCACTAATAGTTAGGGTTTTGAATGTCATTTAGCTATAAATATTCTTAGTTAGTAATGCAAAGTTCATAAAGTCTTATTAGAATTGCACTCTTCTCTATTGGAAGTTGCCCCCTCGAAGAGGCAAGTGAACATTGTATCTGTATCTAAACAATAAAATGCTTTGCAATTTTTCTCATTTCATGTGATAATTTTGTTTTCTAGGCTATATTTCTTTGTATTTCCGGTATGTTGAATTTCTCGCAGGTCAAGATCATAACAAGTGGTATGAGAGCACTTTCCAGTGTCAATTGTACCTCCAGTTTTCTAAGATTATCTTTTAGGCTAGAGACATGTTCCAATGTCTTTAAACCATGGGACATGTCATTGAGCTCATAAACCTATGGATTTGGGGAGGCATGCATGGAAGAACTACAATATGTGGTCACACTTCTTGGACTCCCTTGTAACCCCTATGCATAACCCTTCAGGTAGTAGCACATTAGACATAACGGCGCATAGAATTCACTTCCACGTACCGTTGGGTATATTGGAAACCCCCTCGGCTCACCTGAAACATAACATTAGATAAGATGTCGACTGTCTTGCTACTACCATACACTAAGAACAATACTTGGGGAGATTACTCAGACATATAATAGTGTAGTCAGGTAGTACGACTAAGGTTACGGTCGATCCTTCTTAGTTAGCACCTTAAAAGATTGGGTCAGGTACTATTTTTGGAAACTTTCATATATTGAAATATGTAGCAGTTGACACCCCCTTGTGACCATAATTCCCCTTTTTACCGGAAGATCACCCTCTACCTTATCTTCTAGATCATATCCAATAGTTGTGGTTATGTCGTTATCACACTACTCAGATTCAATAGTTTGGGTTTTCATAGTGCAGATTGGAATCTTTATGTAGTGAGGGTTTTTGGCCTCCATAGTCCAGATCAGATTTGACAACACTAAGAACTTGGGGTTTTTGTTACTATAGTCCAGGCCCGATTTTTGCAGGACATTTGCAGTGTCAAGCTTTTTGGAATTTTGCCACTGTAGTATTGATCAACGAGGAGTATAACTTCGTTCGAATTAAAAAAAAACCTAGTTAGGGACTATCCTAGGACACTTACAAGAGACTTAGCCCATAATATTCAGGATGACGAATTGGTCGCAGTGGTACCATTCACTTGTAAGCCCCAAAATTTTCCTGATGCAACTTCTAATGGCCCACATCATTAGGCTCCTAAGCTTGTTGTTAGTTCCCTATAATACTAGTGATTCCCCCATTACTATTGTCATTGTAGCCCTTATTGTTATTTTTGTACACCTATTGTCCCCATAATGTTATTATTGTGCCCCATAGAAGCCCAATATTATTATTGTTCTGCCCTTGTATTATTATTATTATGTCGGCTTTGATTATATTGTTAGATCTAAGACTTCTGTGATCCATAATGTAGAAATGAGTCTTTCGAATTAGTCACATTGATAGGTTTTGTCATTTGTATCATTCAATAATTGTTCATTTATGTAATGTAAAGGAGGTTTCCCCCTCGAAAATGTTGATTCTGAAGTCGTTGATCTATATTTTCTATCTTTTTGTGAGCTAGTTTCTTAAAATTTGGTATCAGAGGTTTGGATTCTAGGGTTTCGCTACTCCAAATAGGTCATCGTGGAATTTGTGCTCTAACCTTTTTCTACGAATTTTTAGAAGCTAAAAAAAACACCCATTTGAGCCGAAATTGATTTGAACCTCGGGTCTAACTTTCAGATCTTGTATAGCTATATTTTCGGAGATATGATCTGAGGAAGTTAGGGTTTTTTCAAACTCCCGAATTACATTCCAAATAGGTGACCTTGGGAAAATCATCATAGCTTTCTCTCTGAGCATCAGATTGAAATTTTGTAAGTTATAGAAAGAGGAAGGATTGAAGTTTTTTGTGTATCTTGTTCAAATCCGAAGGATGAAATAGTGACACGTGGAACATCGTACAAGTTTTCTCTATTGAAAAATTATATAATCAAGTCATCTTTGGAGATTAGACATAAGGCTTTCATGGAGAATCCAATTTTGATGATGCTAGTGGCATTGGAAAGAGGACTCAAAGGGATATTGCAAGAAGAAATTTCATACCTTGGAGATCCTCAATTACCGAGATACAATAGATTGAATATTGAGCTTCTACAAAGAGAAAAAAGGTGTGTAGTCTTTTTAAAAATTTTCATATGTTTGGGTTGAAAAATTAGTTTGAAGTTCAAAGGGCATAGTGAAGCATAATTATCATTAATTGATGCCTCGAAGAAAGAAAATGGAAACACCTAGTAAGAAACCCAAAATCTCCAGTGTGACTCGTGAATAAGAGGAAGAAATGCAACATGATATATCAAAATTATGAGACCAAGTGCAAAAAATTTCACTCTCACAAAAGGTAACAAAAGCTAAGATTGATGGTTTAAAGAAATGCATGGAAGCTAAGATAAATGGCATGGAAGCTAAGAGGAATGGCATGGAAGTTAAGATGGATAGCATGGAAGCCAAGATGGATGGAATGGAAGCTAAGATGAATGAAATGGTTGCTAGGATGGATGGTATAGAGGAAGAAATGAAAGGCGACATGGAAGAATTGAAGATAGATTTGGCTAAGTTGCTATAAGAAATGCTTACTAATGGTGAAAGGGTAGTAAAGGAAACTCATGATGAGAACAAAATAAATTTTAATCATGATTTCATAGACTCTAACGTTGGATTAAATACCCA
>APFE030123400.1:0-10875 GCA_000404065.3 Pinus taeda | reverse complement strand
ATAAACATAAAGCTCGTCTTGTTGCTAAGGGTTTTTCATAGGTTGAAGGAATTGACTACACTGAAACCTTCTCCCCTGTTGCCAAAATGAACTCTATCCGCCTTGTTCTTTCCCTTGCTGCCTCTTTAAAATGGGAAGTCCATAGATGGATGTTAAATCTGCCTTCTTGCATGGGGACTTGCATGAAGAAATCTATATGGAACAACCCATTGGCTTCATCCAAACAGACTCCAGCCTTGTATGTCGACTTAGGAAATCTCTTTATGGTCTCAAGCAAGCTCCTCGGGCTTGGTATGCCAAAATGGATAGCTTTCTTTTAGAATCTGGCTTTTCTAGGTGTTATTCTGACAATACTGTCTACACCAATAAAGTGGGCAACTCTCTTATCATCCTTGTTCTTTATGTTGATGATCTTATTCTTACTGGTAGTGGTCCCAACCTTATAAACCATGTGAAGTCCAGCCTTAAAAAGAAATTTGAAATGACAGACTTAGGACACTTACACTATTTTCTCGGTCTTCAAGTCTTGCAATCCAAGGAGGGTATTTCCCTTTCCCAGTCCAAGTATGCTTGTGATATTCTTCGTCATTTTCACATGGAAGATTGTAAGCCAGCTCCTTCTCCCTTTCAGTCTGGAGTCAAACTTTCAGTCTTTTGTACTTCTCCTGAAGTTGATGCTACCTTATACCGTCAACTTGTAGGAAAACTCTTGTATTTAACCCATACTCGTCCTGACCTTTCCTTTGCTGTTGGCCTTGTTGCTCGTTTTTTGCAAAACCCCGGTGAAAGTCATTGGAAAGTAGCTAAAAGAATACTTCGTTATGTTCGAGGTATAGTACAGTTTGGGATTCATTACAGTGCCAAAGAAGCTCCTCTATTAGTTGGTTTCACTGATTCTGATTGGGCTGTTGACCCTGATGATCGGAAGTCTACTGCCGGTTATGTCTTCACTCTTGGTTCAGGACCTATTACATGGGCTTGTAAGAAACAGGCTGCCATTTCTCTTTCGTCAGCAGAAGCAGAATATCGTGGTGCCGTGGAAGCTAGTAAGGAAGCCTTGTGGCTTCGTCAGATCCTATCAGAATTTGGCTTTCAGCAGCGGCATCCGACTACACTTTGGTGTGATAATCAAAGTGCCATTCAGCTTTGCAAAGATCCAGTTCAGCATCAGCGCAGCAAACACATTGAACTACACATGCACTTCATCAGAAAGCTCATCCATGACCATGTTCTTGAAGTGCAATATTGTTCAACAGATGATCAGGTTGCAGACATCTTCACAAAGGCTCTCACAGAGGCGAAGTTCATTAAACTTCGATATATGCTTGGAGTTCAGGAAGTTGTCACTAAGGGGGGATAGGCTCTAGTGCCTCCTTCCTTCTCCTATTGTGTCATAATTGTAAATCCTTCAATCCTATCCCAAGTTGTTCTTAGGGGGGATGTTAGGATATTCCGACACATAGGAAATAGTTAAGTTCAACTTGGTCTGGTATAGAGTTAGGTATAGAGTTAGGTAAAGTGTGTTTCTTTACCGTTGTACATTTTGTAACTTACAATCCGACGGTCACGATATGTAGTGATCCGAGGGTTCATTCTCTCCTCGGTATTACCGACACTTGATCCGTGGCTTGACACCCGATTGGTCCATGAATTCTATTTAAAGCGCATGGAGGGTCATTTGTAGGTTAACCGTGCATGAGAGAAGCTTATGTAAATTTTCATTCTTTTATTAATAAATTGCCTGTAGTAGCCACGTTGGCGCAGGCGTGGACTGTTTCCCTCTCTGAGGGTTTTAACCACGTCAAAATACTGGTGTATTGATCTGTGATCTGTTTGTGAGCGGTGTCCTTTTGGTATTCTGTCTGAGGAACTTACCCTGTAAATTCCTACACTTAGTCACACATGCTCAATCCACAACAAGTTCATGAGCGCATTCTTTTACAAAATATTTAATGACCATAACATACCCCATCAAGATAGTGCATGTGAGTTGATCAACCTATGTTGACAGTTTGTGCATGATTTCATTAATAATATCTCACTTTTGGTTGTGATTGTAATTCTTTTTCGGCGAGTTCTTCAATTTATTTCTTTTGTGCATCTTCGCTCTTGTGAGTGTCACTTTCATTTTTGAGATTGTCGCTTTCGCTTACTTTCACCTTAGTTAGTGTCATTTTCATGTTATCTTTTCTCTAGCATGTATCACTTTCACTATTGCTCGCATATCGCAAGTGTCATTTGCACTTTTCTTTTCATATATAAAATTTCATCTTTTGGGATGGAAAGTGTTACTTATCCTGTAAAGTGGATTTTTGGTTTGTTTCAAAGGGTCACTTTGTGACGAGTCCTTCTAGTCATGTAGACATTTTTTACACTCATTCCCAAAGATTTATGCATTTTCGTACAAGTGTCTTCAATTTTGTCACAATGAGTACCTTTTGTGTCACACTTGGAGAGGTGTGTTATATCATCGTTGTAATGAGGGCATCATGTTGTTCTTGTTTTCTGAGTGATCAATATTGTGTCATTGATTGTTTTGAGAGTGTGATCATGATCTAGCTTTGTATTTGTTCATCTGAGCCTCACTAATCTCGTACTTAGCCTTATATGGAAAATTTCACGCCCGTGCAACTTGATTTCACTCAGCCTTCCTGAACTGTGCACTATGCAATCTTAACCCTCAAGCCCTGAGCTTGCCTCTTGGAACTGTGCACTATGCAATCATAGTGCTTAGCCCTCGCCCTTGTGTTATACAAAATTTTCACGATTGTGGACAAATGTGAATTCCCTAGATCTAGTGGTCTGATCTAGAACAATACAAGGCAAAAATATTTGTGTTTTCCTTAGAGAAATTAGAGTATGGGAAAGAAGCCTACCTAGAATTTGGCATAATACTTGCTCTCCTCCTTGCTTGTAAGCTCCAAGTGTTATAATTAGAACCTTCAAACATGATTAAAACAAGGAAACGATCCACTACATCCACATATCATAATCTAAAATATTTATTCAATGAACCGACATGGCATTGAAATACATCAATGCAAACATAACACACCAAATATATGAAAACAAGGTACTTTTTGTATTGGCAAATATAGGAGAGAGTTTACAACCATAAACAAAAGTTTACTTTGTAGAGGTCTCCAAATTTTGACTTGTTCTTCCTTGCCACAAAACACACCTCAATATCAACCCTAATGCATGAATGTACTTACTCTTTAGGTTCAAACCAAAAACATGAGGGCACTAACAATCTCCAAAAGCCAACCCAAACTCTATGGGAGAAAATAAATATATATGGTAACAGTGGTAGTTTAAGATTAACCATCTTAAGCTTGAGTTCCAGATATGATGGGAGGGTGAGTTTAGCGGATAATAGATAGGTCCATTAGAGTAGGATCAAATAGGAATTTTAGATCTCTATCCATGGTAAATAGTTAAAACTACCTTCGAATATTCTGGAAGAGGAGGCTTTGAAGATATTTTTTATCTTTCCCAAATTTCTAGAATCAACATACTTTATAGAAGGGAGAAACATGTGCTGACCAACATTGGTGCTGAGGTATGCAACATGCGTTGAACATAGGTGGCCAGTCATGCAAGGTGCGATGGGGTTAAAAATAATGTTTTTGAGTTAATTGTCCCAGAAACTCGAAATATTTGGAGAAGTGATGCTTAGGGATTATGACAAAGTTTTCATAGATGTTTATTCATCCAGTTCGTAGGCCCTTTGGGTTGATGTGACAAAATGGCCTGCAATAGATTTCCCCATAAAATACAAAGTTCAAAAGCAATGATTGAGGACTAAAGTGTGTTACCTTGTGACAAGTTCGAACAAAGAACAAGTTGGTTAAGATCATGATTTGTTACAATACATATTATCATCATGATATCATTGCTGAGGGAGGCATACCCATGCTTAGCGTAAAAGCCAATATTACATGTACAATGACCAAGTATTCTTTTCCACTGATGACAAAGTGTGCACCCATGCTTGAATGACTGTTTAAATGATCATAGCCACCATAATTTGTAATATTGTATTAATCCTTAAACCATAGGCCAGATGGATGAAACTAGATCTAAGGTCTTCTATCTTGTTCACTCGATCACTTAATGTACGAGTCTAACCATACAAATAAATGATTCAAACTCAAACATGATAGGCACCATCTAATTACCGCCCAATGATGTAATCTATTAATAGACACGAGATTGATGATGTTAATGGATCTCAAGGTACAATAGTATAATTTATGTGGTGTGAATAAAAGAGCTAAATTCAAACATGACACAAAATCTTCTGGTCGAAGACCAATGATGAAGACATATCGCCGAAAGTGATGAAACTTGACATTGATGTATGCAAACTCCAAGGTACCAAAGGGAGTTTCTAAGTCAAATTCCTAGATAATGAGTTGGTGTCAACACGAAGTGATCCATCATAGAAGGGCATTGATGTATCCCCTATCAATGACATGAAATGGGTATCAAGATTTGAGATAGAATGATGCTGATGTGGAACTTATTCATGAATGAAAGACATGAATGAAGGCTTAAGAGTATTGTAGCAGATTTCAATTGAAGGACTTCTCTTGAAGATATCAATGACACTTTTATGGTGTTGGCAGCATTGACCCAAAACCAATTATAGAGGCTTCTGATATGGTGTGATGAACCAAATAGGTATAAAATTTCCCAATCCAACATTCACGGAGATGAATTGAAATATTGTCATGTTCTGGAACGACTCACTACCGATAATAGGTCAAGTACCCTGTTTTCCCAATTTTGCCAATGATTTATGGTCAGTGCCTCTTTATTTTTGAAAAGCTTGAGGAGGATAACATATGCTTTATCTATAAGTTCATCCTTCAGACGAAACCCTTTGAGTATTTTTAATGAACCCTAAGGAGTGGTTCAGTCTTTTCATGTTCGACGAGTCCAACATTGTTTGATGTTTTTATGAGTCCAATGAAGGTGTAATCGACTTCTTTTTCATGTTTAGAGAGTTTAAAAAGAGGTGAAAAAGATAATTCCAAAGGTTCCTTTCTATAAATTTAGTCTCTTGAGTCTGAAAAGGAAGAAAATGATACTCAGGAGAACCTTTTAGTTGTGTTTAACTAAGGTATTCATTTTTCGTAAGTAGTCTATCCCAGTCCAAAAAAGTGTTAAACTTATACTAGGAAGATGCATTTTCATTTACTTTAACGAGTTCAAAAAGACAAGTGCTCGACAATATTTTCATGTTTAGGGAGTATGAAAAGAGCTCAAAGAGGAATCCTACTAGATGAACGAGTGGTATAAAAGGTAGCAACTAGCTCCGTTCATGCTGGAACTGGTCAAAACATGTAAAGGTATGTCAAGAGGCAGACTATTAGGACCACTCATCACAACAATTCCTCAGGATATGGTGAAACAACTGAGTGAAAGCGTATGATCTTCCAACCATATGGTGATGATGGAATGGAAAAGCAAGGCATGTTATGCAGAAACATGATGATAAAAATGGAAATCACAAAAGGTAAAGTATGGGATAGGTTTCATTTTTATATAGTCTTGAAAAAAAGAAAAATGATGCTTGATAATACTTGAAGATAGTTTCATTTTTACACAAGCCTGAAACATGAAAAAAAAGCCTAAAATTGGTTTCATTTTTACATAAGCTTGAAACAAAGGAAAAATTGTCTTTAAAATAATATAGCATGCCCCCAACATAATGAATCAATTCTACGTGTATTCCCCCCAAGCTTCATTCAATTAACCTAAGTAGACTACTAGTTACTAATAGGTGGATGGAATGAAGGTTCACTTACGAGTTCAAGTGAAAGAATCGGCTCGATATCTATGCAATCTAATCAAAGACTCGAATTGAAGGGGGATTTGTTTGATATTTTAACGAGCTTGACATAGGAAAAGAACTATGCTCATGACACCTTGTTTAATTTTTTAACGACCTTGACACAGGAAAAGAACTATGCTCTTGACACCTTATTTCATTTTTTAATAGCTTGACACAAGAAAAATAACTTTTCCTTGGCACCTTGTTTCATTTTTTAATGATCTCGACACAAGACAAGGAGCTCTTCTATGGTGCCTTATTCCTTGATCATGGTCTGGAAGAGACCATAGTTCCCAAGATGTTCTCATCAGAGGAGAGAAAAATATTATGGAAAGGATACATATCAAGGGACCCAAAAGAAATATAAGGTTCCAATGCCCTTATTAAAAGACTCGTCATATCTCTTACTGGATCTAGGTCAAAAGAAGTTGAGAAACAATGAGAGGCTCCTCTTCAATAGTAAGTAAGGGCATGTGATATGTTACCAAATAATTAACATGTGGTTGGGTAGTTACAACTTGGATATAAGGAAAATTTAGGGAACATGGTTGATTGGGACTCAAATTATGACCAATGAACAAAAGTTGTTCAATGCTCACGATGCTTCCTTCTTCAGAGAAACACATCACATGAAAGAGTGAAGACACAAAAGCTCCCACAACATAAACATAGTCACACCCAATGAGAAAATTAAAGTCCAAAGGGCCTCAGACTACCATTATATTGATATAGATAACCTTTCCTCCCAATGTAATAGGAAACTAAGGAAGGATCCCTAACGGTTGATTGGTTCCTCGATTAAAGGGAAATAGATTTTAGGTAACAAGCACAAATTGTGGAGAACCGAAATATTTCCAAGAAGTTGAGGACTAAATACTAACATATGCACCTTCGTCTATGACTGTGCTAGGTACATTCGTATTCTAAGCATGTACTATGACCTGGAAGGGAACATATGGAAGAAGAAAATATCCTACCAGTCAACTACAATCAAAGGAAGTCACCATACTACTTGGAGGAGGTACCATGGGAACGAGAGAACTTCTTCCCTGTATTTTGGGAATGAGAGGATTTTCCCCCTATTCCATGGTAATAGGAGGATTGTCCCCCTATGTCATTGGAACAGGATAGCCCCATAGTTCATTGGAACCTGAAGAAATGAGAAGAACCTGAGTGGTATGACACTCACTTTTTATGGGAAAATTACAATCAATGAAAGGTGGAATCGATTCAACCATTTTCTCAATCAATGGTTGGTCAGTAATAGACTCATGTAATTCATGTTGAGAGAGATTAGGATTGACTGGATTCATATTTATGATCAATCACTTCATCAGCTAGTGGAGGATTGGGAAAAAACTTTTGATAATTGACTAGAATATGAGGCTGAGAATCATTTAGGTTTTACAACACTTTTGAGGCTTCATCCATATTAGGACAAAGTTGAATAAGATGATTCCCTTCACATGAAATACAGGTAAAATTAACATTCCCCTTCTTCCCATGGACCTTACTATCACAAGTTGAGGGTTTTGTCATCAGCGCGATCTCCATGAGTTGATGACAAGGCTTGATGTGAGCTAGGGGACCACACTTCTAATACCTATGGAATACCAGAGAAATCACTAAGAAGGTGGTTACCCTTACAAATATTTCAAGGAAATTTCACTTTAGGGGCTTTATTGGAGAGGTTCTTGACATCAATTGCATTGGTAGCAATGGCTTCTTGGTTGCCCCTCTATTTATTTTTTTTATTCTTAATCTTCCTTTTCTTCTTCTTCTTATCCACCTAGTTACTAACTTTGAGTCTTTCGTTAGACAAAGAGGAATAAGACTGAACAGATGAACAAGGAAAAGGGTCATCGTGAGGATCAAATCAAAGTTGATGCTCTTCACATGGAGGACTTGGCTGTCTAGGAGGAGAAACTCGTTGGGAAGTAATCAAGGTATTTGGAGCCAAGGGGGTTGAAAACAAGGAAACAGGTAAACCAATGGTAAATATGGGAAAGGAAAACATTTCCATATAACGAGCAACAATATTTCCAAAAGGAGGAAAAGGACCAGGATTCCCATGAGAGGGGTTTCCTTGATTGGTAATCTCGAGAAATGTTGCCATTAGTTTCAACCTTATATCTAATAAGGAGTTGTTCCAAGTTGAGGATGTTTTTCCGGGGCCAACTAATCGATTTTAGAAACTAAACAAAAAAAATAAAACAAAGGGGTAACTAGGAAGATAAGGACTACCAAGTCAGTATAAACTGTGATATACTATCCTGGGAAACTAAGGATTTACATATGTGTAAGAGATCTCCTTGAATTTTGTGCTTTTTGTATCACGAGTGACAAGGAGGTCGACTTAGATCCCTCAGGCTGGCTTGAATCCTATGGTGGACTTCCAAAATATACCCAGATGTACGTGGAAGCACATTTTGTATTAGTGTTGTCTAATGTGTAACCGTTCGATGAGAGAATTTAGATATACTCAGATTATGTGGAGTGTCGTCCAATATACCTGAAGGTACATGGAGAACGATATGATATACCTACATACATGGAATGGGATATCACCCTTGGAGTGTAATGCTGACAAGTAACTACAACTCCTATGTTTAAATATGCCAAAACACATCTCTACCCTAGACCTCTATTTGTTTCATTAAGTTTCAAATTCTTCTTAGGTTAATTGAGTGAATTTTAAATTTTATCTTGAATTATGTTTCAATTTCAAGCCTTAAAACTTGATCTCACCTGAACACATCTATGATGCAACTAATATGACAAAAGTAACTCTTTTCATTTCCTTTTAGGAATGAAAGGCCTAACTAAGTAGGGGAAGAAAAAATCAATCAACAATGCGACAAACAAGTGATGCAAAAATTAATATCCCCAACTTCACTATTCCAATCAAAATCAAAGCCCTATATGCAATGGAAATAATTATTTTTATTTTATTTTCTCTTAGTATTCAAATGCAATGAAAAATAAGATGCAACAAGATCATTGATAAGAGAAATACCACAGAATATGATTGTAATATAAATTTCTTCAAGCCAATCAATGATCAAGAAAAATGTTTGCAAAACACCTAATTGACAAAGAACAAATAAAAAACCAAATAAATTCTCACCAAAGGCTATTAAGACCAAAAGAAAACATAATGAAGGATTTTCAAAGATAGGGACACACTCAAAGACACAAGGAAAACTTGTTAGACCAAAGAAAATCAAAGATAAAGGAAAAGGAAAGAAATTTTTTTCTTCCTACAGGAATCAATGCAAGTGCAAAATAGACACCAATGCATTGGAGTGCAGGTACAAAGAAGAAACAGGTGAGGTGAAGCACTCTATCTCAGATCAGGGAATACGTTGGGGCTATTTCAGCCAAAACACAACACAAGAAACCCAACCAAGGTCAAAAAGATGTTTTCCTAAGGTCAATCAATGCCTTAATGAGTCAATTAAGGCCAGTTTAAGAGGTTAAAAATATGCTAAGGTCAAGGAAACCACTAAGGGAAGAATCATTCCCTAGTATGGTCGCCAATTTGTTATAAAAAATCTTCATGATTACAAACAAAGGTGAATGACCTAGATTTAGAGGTATGATCTAGAACAATAGAAGAAAAAAATATTTGAGTTATCCTTAGAGAAATTAGAGTATGGGAAAGAATACTACTTGGAATTTGGAGTAATCCTTCCTCTCCTCCTTGGTTGTAAGCTTGAATTTTAGCTCCACGTGTTATAATTAGAACCTTCACACATGACTAAAACAAGAAAAGGATCCACAAAATCTACATAGCATAATCTAAAATATCTATTTAATTAATCAACATGGCATTGAAATACATGATTGCAAACATAACACAACAAATATAGGAAAACACGATTCTTTTTTTATTGAAATATATAGGAGAGAGTTTACAACTGTAAAATTTTTGAATAATTTAACACATATTCAATGGAGATTATCCTGATCATGTACTATTGCGGAAAACATACACAATACATAATCTCCTCTACGTTGATCATCAAGATAGCAGCATCAATAACAATAAAACATCAAGAGCATTCACACATTAACACAGTATGTATCCCGGGGAAAGCATCTCGCTAAAAACCCCAACTATCTGTATATTAATGATTGAGTCATGTAACATTACACAGCATAATACTTCTCACAAGTATCTCCACCTCTGTTACACACAATACAGCTCAGATCTGATCTCCAAATCTCTTCCACTGCTTGCCTGCCTCCACTGCGCAATCCTGCAAGAGAATACTGATGAATGGATGAAGAAAACTCATATTTCCTTGGCTGAACCACACAATCCTCATTGGCATTACTCAATCCCATTGATTGTGCAAATCATCATGCATAGCTATAGTCACAACTGATAGCAATCTGATCCTCTAACACCTGTCCCTGCTGAACTGAACATGCACTGACATGCAACTGAGTCAACTGATGTATTCATTAGTTGTATTATGAGTTAATAACTTGTGAATTAATTAATAACTAATTCACCCAACTCATCTCTAGTCTATTTGCCAGTTAGACTAAATACAACCAGTTTAACAAAGCTAAACTGAACACAACTCCATCAACTGCACCTCCAGTCCATTAAACTCAACTCACTTGAGTTCTAACTGAAGTCTTGCATGCAAATATTAGTCATCCCATAGGTAACCACGTATTTCCTTCTGGGATCTGCATGTACCACATCCGTAGCTCATCCTGAAGTGCTCCAAGAGAATAAGACAAAGTTTATAGTCTAAATATTATTGTGAGCTAATAATATTTGACTTTTCTATATTTAGACTGAGCAGTCACTCCGCTGTGATCTAAAATAGAAGTCCATCTATTTTTCCCAACTTGATCAATCATCCATAAACAACAACCTGCAATCCATAGACATGATCCATATGTCTAAAAATAGACATAGTCTAAAAATAGACTCGCGCCAAAAATAGCCTGCGGGCCCACTTAGTGAAGGCGACTCTTTTCACTAAGTTCCATCATCTTGTTGCAATCTCAAC
>APFE030123391.1:0-11129 GCA_000404065.3 Pinus taeda | reverse complement strand
TTCCTCCAATGACTAATGTTTAATTTTATGTATGTCATAATCTTGGACATGTTGCAGCCAAATGCAAAAGTAGAATGGTTCAAGACCATCACACAGAAAGATCATCATGTTCTAGGTACTTTATGGGATATTTTTTTGCTTGCAATATGTTTGGCCACAAATCCATTGGCTGTTTTAGGAGGAATATGAAACATGTAAGATGTTATGCATGCAACAAGCTTGGACATATAGCAAAGGAATGCAGGAGAAGATTTTGGGCACCATACCAAAAGGAGAAAACATCATCACAGTTGAAGATATGGAAGAAAAGAGAAGTAAATCCAGAAAGATGTGGCATAGTAGAATACACAGACATGACAGACTCAGAGGAAGATGAAAGTGTGGAACATCAGTGTTCTAAATCTCATACGCTGGTTTCATGAAGACGGGTCACATACATATGCGAGTTAGACGCTGTACAGTCACATATATGATGTTCTGAAAAAAAACAGCAATACAAAGTCTGATATGGTTTAGTCACTATTTCATGATGGCATGACACAGTTTTAGGGGGATCAGATACTTCAAATAATGCATTGTTGGCATTATGGTTAGAATTCTTTGGTGATGATGCTTATGTGGCTAAATGATACATCTGGCTAGTTGGTCAAAAGAATGGTATTGCAATTTACAGGGCTAGATGTTGATGCTTATGGTGCAGATCATATATGGTGTATGATAGTTGCTGATGACTATCATGGTCTTCATTAGATTGCTGGTCTTTGATTTGTAACCCCACTATGCATGGGATGGATGATGTAATGTTTCTTATTTTTGAGTCATGTATAAACTTTTGGTATATCCCCACTTGGTTAGGTGGATGAGTCAAAAATGGTGTATTCCTACTTGGTTGAGAGATTGAGGTATCTATGAGTCTTTAAGAAGGTCATTGGCAATGTATGTATAGAGTCATGTTATGCTTGCATGTGCTTAGGGGGAGCATGGACAGATTGGTACCTTTTGGCATGTACAAAGGGGCAGCTCAATCAGAGATTTCAGCAAGTACTCAGGGGGAGTATGGACATCAAAATGTATATCAAGGAAGAGAATATATTGGTCCACCCTTTGCCCATGATGTCAAAGGCGGAGAGTGACTTGGTGTGGTTTTTGCCATCAAGTCTAAAGGGGGAGATTGTTAGCATTATGATACAGGTATGATACAGGTGTTGTCCTTGATGGAAACTCCCTCAAATGACAGATCATAGTGCAACAGGTCAAGAGCAAAGAATTAATGATCAGAGAGAGGTATACGCAGGTTAACCTTGATGAAAGAGCATATACGCGTGGGTTAGCAGAACAAAAGGTGCGTACATGTACACATGGAGGTTCACAGAACGAAATGTGTGTACATGTTGGAAAACTAAGTCTTGGTGTGTGGTATTTGGTCCATGGTATTTTGGTATTCGTCTATGGTATTTGGTCCGAAGTGTTGACCCTAGGTATTGGGTCCAAGGTATTGGTCCTACATGGTTTTGGACCATGGTATTAAGAGAGGCCTAAACCTATATAAGGAGAAGATCATTAGGCCAAGAGGTGTAAGTGCAAGTGATGAATATCTGATGAAGTGTGAGATCTAGTATGCAGGTTATGGGTTTGTGATGCTTTGCTTGATCTGAACCAAGGATGCAACCATGTGGATGATGATGAATGATGGATTTGGATCTTAAGGCTTGAAATGTTTTATCATTATATGGTTTTATCATGGATAGACTAGATCTAAATTATTTATGCATGTTTATTCTGTAAATTTTATGTTCTGGGTATAATTGATGTCTGGAATAGATGCAAAGTTATAAGTTAGAATTTGCAGATCTGTACATGGATTCACTTTGGTAAAAGTGTGTATACACGTAGTTTGGGTTCATCAGAGTAGCGTATATAGTATGAAGTATGATATTTTGAAGTTGTAGTTGGATCTGGTTGCTATTACTAAGTTCTATTGTCTATTTTGTGTTCTGGTGACTATGTTGTTGACAGAGTTTCAGTGTTTCAGTATTGGGTGATTCAGAGATCAATGATGTAGGTGTAGTTGATAGATGTATTGTAGTTGTGATTGATTTTATGCTTCAATGTTGTTGATGTGTCCAGTATGAAAATTGGATGAAACGTGGCCTTCAGATTATGGTGTTGTGCTTCAGGAGTATCTAGTATGAAAACTTTTGAAACGTGGTCCCTGGAGGAAGAGAGAAGATCGTAACCTTTGGTAGGTCGGTGCCTACGTATTGGTAACCATATTAGCCATTACAAAAGCTAGGGGTTTGGAGCTCCCTTCCAGTAGAAACTGGAGAATGAGAGAAGGTTGTAGCCTTTTGCATGTAGAAGCTTGCGTACTAGTATAAGAATGCACTAGTACATAAATATTGTAAAAAGAAGTTTATTATTAAAATAAGATAGAAATGAATTGTAGTGGGTGGTATTCACCCACATTGGGTTTCCACCTTATATCTTGGTGTTCACGTTTGTTTCTTATATGTGATGATCTGTTTTATTTTACTTCCCCTATTTACTATTAATGAAGTTCTGATGCACTGATTAAAGATCAACATATAATGGTTTAATTGAATCATAATTTTACTGGATATACGCTAGTTACATTAGACATAGATGTGTGTAAACGCGAGTTCCCTTAACTGAAGCAACGTATATATATCTGAGTATGAAAATGAAAAAGTGTTTGATTTGATAATACCGATTCACCCCCCCTCTCAGTATTATTTCCAACATATGGAGCATCTGTCATCTTGTATTCATATGTAGCACAACTACAATCTATTCAAATATTCTCACATATTTTGAAGGCACTCCAGAGTCTGGTTCTCATCATCAGGATCCTGACTTGCAACTAATAGATATGTGCTTTTTTTGCTAGAACATTTCTAGCTAGTAATCATGGGAATGAGTTATGTTTTCTGCAAGCTACTGGTAGTTGTCACTTTTGTTAGCATTGTTGTGAACAACTCTCTTGAAGCTATCATGCAAGTAGTGAGTTGGTATTATGTTCTTGATAGTTTCATTGCATTGTCCAGTTTTTGCAATGAAGTTTGAGAAAGGAAAGTTAGAGGATGATCTCACACAACTAAAAATAAGATTCTCTACTCTTGACGCAGAACTTCGAACAAAAAATTTAGAAAAAAAGTAGGTTAATTTGTTTGTTTACTCTCTTCCTTTTTAATCACAATCAGTGTTAATTACAATTTTTGTTTTCCTGGCCCACTGATTTCTTACTGGTTTATGTTAAGTACCTAACCAAAATATTCCTATTTCTAAGAACTTCTAGTGGTACATGAAAAGGATTTAGAGGGATTGCATATTGCTGGATAAGAAAACTCAAAGCTTTCCAACCATATAAACAAACTTACGAATGAGCTTTCAACTTCAAATGATCAAGTATGTAAATTGTTTTATTTTTCTTCTTCTCTTTACATGTTTCTAACACACAAGAAGTTTTTTCATGATTTTAGCTTCCCCTTTTGACAATCCTGTTGACTCACTTTTGCCTTTTCTTTCTAGATCAAATCTTTAAATGATATTGACAAATGGCTAACAGAATATAACAAGCCTTCAATTGTACAACAGCGAGTTGCAGACTGATGTTGTGGCTGCTACAAAAGAGAATATGAAGACAAAGCAAGAAAAAGTTGGTGTTGTAGAAACTCTTAATGTCGTATGGGGTAGTGTTGCTGCTTTCCTAACACAACTATAAAATGGTAAGACAAGTATATTATGGGTTTGACAATATCTGCCAAGAAAGCTATAGTATTGTGAAACTCATTCACCTTTCTATATAATGCTTGAGGCAATAGTGATTGCATATGATCCAATAAATATTGTTTCTTCTCCATTGTGTAGATAAAATTATATATAAAAATGTTGATTAACACTCTCATTACTCGAGCAGGAATCCCTTATTGAAGGAAAAAAATAAAGAATTCCTTCAATGAAGAGCTAGAGAGGGTGCATGGAGAAATTCAACATGTTATAGAAGACAGAGATCAATGCATGAGACACATCCATGCTCTCACAGAAGGGAATGCAAGGTTTAAAGAATTCATAGGAAAGTCAACAAGTGAGCTTCAGATCCTTACAACCAAAGCAACTGCACTTGAGGTAATCTTTTTAGATCACTTTTCACTGCACTTGATATGTTCCTATCACTCACATTCCCTGATACAAACCTACCAAAATGACATGCTATGCTATCTTGTGGAGCCAATCTTTCATGAGAGACAAAGCATAACATCATTATGTGCTCCCGGTGGTAGAAAAGGACAATTTTCAAAGTTAATGGGCAATACTTATTTCATTCCTATGCAATCTTGGATGGACTAATCCTCTCACTAGCGTATGTCAACACCTACATGTGTTTGAAATTTGAAGGTGCAGCTAATTTTCCGATACAAAAATTCTTGTTCAACCCATCAGTGATAGAAAACACAACCTATGAATGTTGTAATTTTGATGCTTCATTATTTTGTGATAACTAAGAATAAGGGAAGAAAACATTGTATTGATGAAGTTTTAAGGTTTTTGCAGTGGATCACTAATTTCAGGTAGCACCCTCATTTTGCACATGCTACAATAGGGTAGGAAAAGGAATAAAATCCTTTGAGGAGTAGTGTAGCATGAATAAGCTACATTGATCACTAAATTTGATTTCATGTTGTCATAAATAGATGCCTTGCTGGTCAAAGGATAGTTTTCACAACTAGATCATTGGTGAAGCCTTTGAAAAGGTTCAAACCAATATTTTAAAAAACGGCCGAGTTGATCCAAGTTGTTGGGATTTTTTGTGAACCGGCAAAAAAAACAGAACGGGAGGCCGATTCATGACTTACTCGACCAAGTTATTGCATGACTCGGCCAAGTCAATCATGACTCGGTCAACCCAACCAGTTCTGCAATAACTCAGCCGGGTCAATGAATGCACCCTGTAACCCCAAAAAAAATGAGATTCTTCATATTTTGTTAAGAAATTTTAACTATTAGCTGAGTGTTGGGGACTCGAAGGTGTTTTCTAAATTAGTTAAATTCTATTTGGGGTCCATTCCCCTCTCCTAGTATTGATATGCTAGCCAAATTTCATGGTAATGTTAAATTCTGACATTCTCCTTAATCTTCATTTTCATCCTTTTACTTAAATTTTTAACATTACCATGGAATGACTTAGGATGTTTGAGAGTGGTTCCGGCCTCATTGGATTTCATATGGAGAATGTAGAGTTTTAGATTTCGTTCAAAATCCAGCAGACTTATCAGTTTTTCAGGATTTCAGGATTGGAGGATTGCAATGTTTCCATTGAATTTTGTCATGTATTAGGGTATGGAACTTGTATTTAATTAAGAGCACCAATCCCTCTATGTACCTTGATGTTAGTGACATTGGTTGTCGAACTCCTCTAGGATTCGCTCCCAAACTAGGAGCTTCTGAAAATGTCGCTGCCACTCCCGTTTTCGCTCTTGCTCCCCACTTTCACCCCCACTCCCAAGTAACACTGAGCCAGAGGATGTTGGCAACTCTAGCAGTAGTTAGTAGTACTGGTCACAAACATTTGTTGTAGAGGCCATTTATAGCCTTCTTGGTTATGTGTTTTTGTTTTGATCTCGATATCATTGTCGTGTATGTATTGGAGGGTGCACTAGGTGCCATTTTGATATAATGGATATATTCATGAGCCTATTTTGATCATATGTTGTCTTCCATCTATATTCTAATGATGTGTGTTTGGAAACATGAATGAAAATCTTTAAAATTGTGTTTTTATAAAGAATAAATATTTAATGTATTTTTTAGAACAATCGAGTCATTGAAATCAAGCCGGCCGAGTCGATACCAAGTCAGAATCAGAGTCGAAGTCGACCCGCAGCCGAGTAGGAGTCGGAGTCGAAGTTTAAAACATTGGTTCAAACTGGCCTCAAAAACTCAAACGAGGTCCACTAGAGTAGAATATTGTATAGATAATTGCAAGTGAAACACACCAATATCATCCATTTCAGATATAAGGTCATGCTTCAAGAGCTCACATTTAGTCATGGTATAATCAACCACTCAAACTAAATTTAGGTCCCCTTGGTTCAATTCTGTTAGATAATCTCAAGTCAAACACAGCTGAAACATAAAATTTTTAATTTAAATATAGCAGATGCTCACTTCCTGATATGCATAAAAAAAAGGAAAAATTATGTGACTTCTCCATTCTCTTGAATACTCAATTTCACAGTGACAAATTTCCTAGAGGCATGTATAAAGTTAAAAACGAAAAATATTAGAAAATTTGGCATGTCAGCTACCCACCTATTGGCTTAATATTTGTGGCACTATGTACTCAACACACCTCAAACTATGATCGAAATCATGCTTGGCCTTCTCAGATCTTATCAAAACTGAGTCCCAAAAATTAGTCCCATGTTATGGCCTGAAAAGAAAGAGAAACACCAAGTATGAGACAACTCATATGGCAAAGCACCTGCCATTGTATCAACTTAAATGTGGAAAGGGTTTACTTCTAGTGCAGATTATTTTTCCCAAACAAAGAAGTAAGAAGCATAATAAGGTTTGAACATAATTTCCCAGTTAAAAAAGAACTAAAAAAGTCTTCTAAGAAAAGTAAACACAATAACTAAAACTTATGCCAAAGAATCATAAATGTCAACATCATAGCTTAAGTTTTTATGTTTTTATGATACTTTTGAATGTTCTGCTATTATTTTCAAGGTTTGTTTTTTTTACTGTGGAAATCCAAGACCAACGCTAACCACCAACAATAATACTCCATATGACAATTGCATGAGAAATCTACCTTCCAATTTGTGTCCAAGATTTAAGTGCTTACTATCCCAACTAGATAAATAAGCCTCTGTTTACGAATTTGCTGCTCCCAAAATCTGTTGTGACAACACAAAGAACCATGACAATTTCTGAATTTAACCCTATAGATTCAAAAATAAATGGCTGTTCATGAGTGCCCATGCACATGCCTTGGCATTTAATGCCAAAAGTACACAATGATGCACTGATTATTAGCTTGGGAATATGTATGAGCTTTTCCCACAACAATAAACCCACAAGAATATGTATGAGCTGTACATTTGACATTTAAACAAATTTATATGTAGGAGATCACTAAAATGATGTTTACAGTAGAAATATCATGCTGCTGTTCTAGTAACTAATCCACTAATATTTCCTTAATTTTTGTGGTCTCATTAATACATGTCCTGTAGGAACTCTCTCAGCCAAAGCATTGGTCATGACATTCACACCATTTATTTCCTGATAAGGTAGATTCTAACAAAGTTCATTATGTAAACAATGGTTGATGAAAAGCTTTTAAAATTATTCAACTACCAATAAATGAGGTCAAGGTCAAGTCCATGTTCTCTATTCGGTAAAAGAAACAAAAACATCAGTAAAGACACTTAGACCCCTAGTCTCCATATCAATTACATTGAAATAGTTACTTCATTATGGTATTTAATTGGACAGTCTGTTGGATTTTGGTTGGTACATCAGCCAACTGAGGTAACACCATGGAGTTTATTGATCATGTGTCTCTGTCCATACCTTTATATATGGCACATATACAACCCAACTTATATCTTAAGAAATATCCTACTCTAGCAGGGATATAGAGTCTTCCCCTTTGAATATACAGGTTATAAACATTTGAATTAATCAGAAATTTATGAGATCACGACTCACTTTATAATTAAGGTTTTTTCTTTCTCACAAACGAACTGAATTTTCAATTCTGAACTAGATAACACCTCTAACTTGGTTTTTATTTACAAGGAATAGACAAAGTTTATAATTGAAATTAAGATATAATAACAAATATCACTCAGGCTGGATTTGTAAGCCAAATCAAAGTAATAGGAGCACTCCAGACTCCATACACATCAATTGTGGGGATAAGTATTTAGCATTCCATACCATAAACAACTGGTCTCTGAAGTTATCATCTTTTCCAGGACAGTAGTAACTGACGAGTAACCTTGAATTCCAGATTTCCAGTAGGAAAAAAGCATTCGGAATAATTGCTTACAGTGTTGGTGTCATTTTCAGACATGCTGGAAGTTGTTAAGAGCATTAAACACTTTCATGTGGAGCAGTTGTAATAGTTAATATGTGTGTCACAGTATAGGCCAGCTTATCTGCAACTTCCTTCTAAAAGGGGTTAGAAGATAAATTTTGAGGGTTAAACTTAAGGATTGTTAGCAATGAATGTTCCAAGGTTATAAAGGCTATTTAGAATAATATCACTTCTTATCGCATGGTCAGGTAAATGTATTTAGCCTTGAACCAGTACCAAGCATTTCACGCCTGTCCATAAAGTTTTAGCAAAAACGTTGTAGTTGAACAATCCAACACGTAACTAACTAATTTTCAGTTGAGAACAACCAATTGGAGAAAATTTGGATGTGAAGGGGTTGCACTGTAATGTTTCATACAGTTCAACTAACTAGTTTTCAGTTGGAAACAGCCAATTGGAGAAAATATGGCCGCGAAGGGGTAGCACTATAATATTTCATAGTGTTAAATCATACTTCATTCTTATCTTTCATATTGCTAGGAAATAAGTATACTCTTCACGCAATGAAATCATCAAAAAAAAAATTAGCACCTACAGTGGCAAACTTACTGTGATTTACGTGAATTGGAAAAGAAATAGGCAAAAATAAACATGCAAACAGAGGAAAATGGTCCTGGTAAATTGAGGTAAAACATGAGCTTGGAGAGTCTTAAAAATAGCTTATGTTCTCGCAATAATCTGACCAAAAAAATTCAGAAACCCTGATTTAAATGAAGGGTCTTACTATCTATGTATATAAGAACAACAAAAGGAAAAGGCAATTCAGATCATTGGAACCTTGTAGAAAAAATAATGACTTGACAGTATCATACAAGCCCTCGCAGGAACATGTGAAGAAACTCGTACCAAAAAAACACAAACCAATGACTGTTTCAGAATTTTCACCGAAGGAATAATGGATGAATATGAAAACTCACCTAGCAGTGGTAGAAAAAGAGGAAAAAATCCCTTAATTTTGCCAGCAAAGAACTCTGACACCTTAACGATGCCTACAGATAGGGGAGTGTTAGGGGTGGAAATGAAAAAGGGGAAATGGGTAAGCGAGCAAAATCTAAAATCTCTTCATTCGTAACGTAGGAGCCAAAAAAACTTCTTTTCACGTCTACCTTGAGTGGTCCTCCTTTTTTAGATTTTTAGATGCCTATGCAATCAAATCATTGTTTGTTCACAAAATCGGTGTATTTTCAAATTCCTAGTTGCCTTTATCTTAAACGCAAGAGGTTGCTTTTCCTTTAACCTTTACTTCACCCTAATTAACTTTTTTGTGTTGGGGATTTTTCTGGTAAAATCCCAAAAACAATAAAAATTCATACACAGACACAATGCTCTGTTTTCACTCCACAGGAATTTTAATCACAGCGGAAACATAAAAATTCTGACCAGCGAACATAGTCTTCACACACACACCAAGGATTTTTATCCATTAATAAAGATTGCTGTTACACATTATGTTCGTCCTCTCTCACAGAGGGATTCACTGAAAAATTACAATGCACTGCTGTGCAGAAATTACATATATATTTTTACACACACTGCTGCGTAACTGCAAAAATGCATATTCTGAACATTACCTCCCCACTGCTGTGCTTTACTTCTCTCTTGAAAAATATAAAAAAAACTACATATATATGACAACCGAGAACATACATACGTTTTTCACTCGCCATACTGTCGTAAGAAAAAAAACAGTAACAATTAAATGATTTTACTGACATTTATCCATGCCCATACTCCCGCTCAGGAAAAAATTAAAACTTCATCAAAAAACTTACCAACCAGAGTAAATTGCATTTACTGTTTTACTGAGAAAAACGGCGGTAGGAAAACTTTCACTTCACGTCAAATTTATCTTCCAGGCCTTTACATCAACCATTATCCAATATGCTTTTGGAAATCTATCGGGTCCGAGCTTTATCGCATGACACACATATGTGCACCCATGGTTTCCCCCGATTGCGAAATCCCGATCACTACATGGCCTGATACCTCCGATATATATATTATAATATATGCCTGAAATTCATAAAAAAACATGAAACAACCCACTGGCGGACCCGAAATAATATTAAGCAAAATGTTGAATACCAATCGGGTCCAAGATATCGGGTCACAACTTATCGCATGGAAAAAGGCTGCCCACTTGGTTTCCCCGATTGCGAAATATTTGTGGACCCGATAATGTATTAAAATGGATTAATACCATCGTCGGGTCTGGGTTATCGGCGATTGCTCTTTCATAAAAGAAATGCTCCACATGAAACACCGATAGCGATATGCCGATGCGATATCGGCGATCGCTTATCGCAAATAACAAAAATAACTTTATAAAGCCTGCTGTCATTTCGCCGATGCGATATCGGCTGATCACTAAGGTTGTTGATCGCTGAAGTCGCTCATTGCTGGAGCGCAGTTGAAATTACATTTCAACACTCCCCTTTAATTTCAACTGCTGGGCATTCAGTCATACCCAGACACTTCCTTAAAAATTCAAAGCTTTTCTGATCCAATGGCTTTGTCAAGATGTGTGCAACCTGTTCTTGAGTCCTGCAATGTTCTAGAACAATTTCTCCATTGTTCACCAATTCTCTGATGTAGTGAAACCTTGTATCAATGTGTTTCGTTCTCTTGTGGAACACTGAATTCTTTGACAATGCAATGGCTGAGCTATTGTCACAAAAAATTACTATCGCTTTTGCCTGCTCTTGGCCTAAGCTTCTCAACATCCTTCTCATCCACACTGCTTGGCATGCTGCTGCTATAGCTGCCACATATTCAGCCTCTGTTGTAGACAATGCTAGAATGGACTGCTTCTTAGAAGCCCATGAAATGGCTTCTGAGCCCATGTGAAAAACATAACCAGAAGTGCTCTTCCGATCATCAACACTTCCAGCCCAATCGCTATCAGTGTATCCAACCAAATCTGAATGTTCCGAGACATTATATAAAATTCCAAAACTTTTAGTGCCTTTGACATACCTCAAAATTCTTTTCGCTGCTTGCC
>APFE030123384.1:53922-64850 GCA_000404065.3 Pinus taeda | reverse complement strand
GAAGACTTATTGAAATGACAAAATTTGACCTTGACACCTTAAAATCACTTTGTAAGAGCATGTTTGATCACTGAAGGAAGGCTGCAAATTCTAACACTAACAATGGGCATGGACGCATTTCCCCACAACTAAAGTCCTTTTGCCAATGCAGTGTTGCAGGAGACCAACATAGGGATTGGTATTTCCAGAGCTCTTGTTGGTACCTTCCAGAAATTGAGTTGCTCTTGGTTTTTCCTTGAGAGCAGTGACAATACTAAAACCAATGAATTATGATCTAGTCCATTACCAAAATTCAAACTCATCCTGCTATTCTCTACATTCTCCAAAAAACTCATGATATTTTAGCTCACTTACATATTTCTATGTATCTAAAAAATTATGTGAAGCTTTTCGATCAGTAAACAAGATTTCATTCGTGCCAAAAAACGTAAGGTGGAGGAAAAAAATTTTGGTGGGAAATAAGGGTCCAATAACATAGATGTGTAGCTATTCAAATTACCCAATATTATACCCCTATCATCAAATATGATATTTATTTGAGTAAAATTATGAAATATCATGAAACAATTATGCTTAGCCTATTTATAGCTAAAGTATCAAGAGTTATAATAGAGTGATTAAGTGGTCACAATAAAAATAATACACATTGAAAATATCATATACACATATTTCATACATACAAATATAAATGTGATACATAAAACAAGCTCTTCCTATACATAGTGTCTTCGATGGGCAAGGGAAGGTTTCATCAAACCTCTTCCATAAAAGAAATTCCAATAAAAAAAAATATCATTTTTGTATTAATATTAATGCCAAGGTGTAATTTACATCATCTAATTTATGCTAAATCTATTTCACTTATATGACGTGATATTTTAATATGTGCAACATCTAATGTTTGAGAAATATCAAAATCTCCATGGGATTCAAACAATTTCATAAGAGTCTAATTTTGTTATGTTCATAAGATACGTTCAAACTAAATAAAAAAATTACTTCTAAAATGAAGCTTTTCATGCTCAAGGGCCATGAATTTGGGATTGGAAAACCACATAGATCCACTCTAAATAATATTAGGGATATATAGGATATTGATTCCATTAGGATTTTTTTCACACCATGGATAGGATTCAAGGAATGAACCATGGATAAGGGAGGTAAACAAGGGAATTAGGCCTTACAAGAAGCTTTTTAGTCTCATGGACTATGAGCTAGACTTAAAAACTACATAGATCTTCTTTAATGGATATTTGGTCTTAAGTCGGGATATGGGCACCAAAGGAAGCGTTTATCACCACATATGGGAGTTAGTGTCTATTATATGGTTAGTACAAGAAACCAAGTGCCTTAGTCCCTAAATTAATCTTTCTCATGTTCAATTTCCTTGAACAAGACCTCTAGTTGGAAATATGGGAATTTAGTGATTAGTGAGATATTAGTGGGAGGGTTGTAGTCTAAAATAGATGTTTAGACAAGTAATTTAAGCACTATGAGAAGTTGTGAAGCAAACTGAAGACACTTGACAAGCTGCATGCCGAAGGAAACTTGGTAGTGGTAGTAACTGAACATTCCTCAATCAAAGTTCATACCCTCTCCTTAGCTCTACCACTTTGAAAGACAAGGAAGAAATTTGAAATAGATGTGCAAACCATTAAATAAGTTGGAAAGGTTGTTGAAAAATATATAGGTGGTCATGTTGTGTTGCAAAAGGAGGTGTTGGGAACCCACTCCCATTTTCGATAATTTGTTAACCTTTTAACTTAATTCTCTATGAATGTGATCAAATGATATAAGCCTAAAGATTATAATAAGATCCATAATTCTAATCATCCTCTAATCCAATAAAGAAGTGTACAAGGAATTATAACCTTTCATCCACTCTATAAAAGCCTTTGAATCCCTTATCACTTGTAAGTTTAGATTACTGAAGTAACACAATTAAAATGACTAACATAAATGACTAATTCATATTATTTTAGTTCTTGTTATATAGTCATATTTTTGTTCCTAGACTAAATTAGCCATTCAAGTTAGTCATTTTTAGTAGTATTACTTATTAGTTAGTCATATATTTTAACTTAGGACTAAATTAGTCATTTATGTTAGTCGTTTTTAGCTAGGTCTCTTAATATTGCTAATTGTTTGTATTATTTCACTTGGAAAATTTGTGGTGACTAACGTTTTTAGTCACTTAGTCACTAATTTCACAATTTTCTACTAGTGATATCATATAAGACCAACCCACATAGCTATAATATGGAGCAGCTACGACCAAAGTTATTTGGTACTTGCACAAGAATAGGGAATGCATGTGTCATCCATAACTTCATATATGTTCATCAATGCAACCTACTCAAGGAAATAAATGACACCAACACACAAGATTCAAGAATTAAACACAAGATTTAGGAACTAAACACAGGAAAGCACAAGGATCAACCATAAGATTTTATCAGTGACTGATTTACATCTAAATTAATCCACAACGCACATTTGAATCTGAAAAATGAAAATCCATGTCAATCCTTCCTACCAATAAAATTCAACAAAAAAAAAATTATAAAACAACCTCAACCCTTACAGAATTGCTTCATAAACTTTCATTCTACTCATTTGCAACTGGAGACATACCATCAGAGGTTGTGTGCACATTGTAATCATGTTTGAAAACTTCAATTTTTTTCTTTTTGTTTTTTTTTAATCTTCCATTAATTTACCATATGAAGCTACCAGACAACAAAGAAAAAAATACCAGAGAATCCAAACAAAACCATAGGCCTTATATTTATATCAAATATTTTTTTATATTTTTGGATGGATATTCAAGTCGATGAGTTTGAGTTTTACATTCAACTCTTTAACAGGTACATATTTATTTCACATCATAAAACTAGCAAAGGAATGTGTTATTAAAGGTCCATGTGTGGGTCTTCAAGTTCGAATTCGTGTCAACAGAAATACCAGAGAATCCAAATAAAACACACAGGCCTGATAATTCTATCAAAAAGTTCTTATATTTGTGGATGGATATTCAAGTTGATACATTTGATTTTTACATTCATCTCTTCCATAGGTACATATTTATTTCACATCATAAAACTAGCAAAGCCACTTGTTATTAGAGGTCCGCCTATAGGTCTTCAAGGTTCAAAGTCATGTCTACAAAAATACCAGAGAATCCAAACAAAACAAATAGGCTTGATATTTCTATCAAATTAAGTTCTGATATTTGTGAGTGGAGATTCAAGTCAATACATTTGAGTTTTACATTCAGCTCTTTAATAGGTACATATTTATTTCACAGCATAAAACTAGCAAAATCCACCTGTTATTAAAGGTCCACCTGTAGGTCTTCAGGGTTCACAGTCATGTCAACAAAAATACCAGAGAATCCAAACAAAACACACAGGCCTAATATTTATATCAAATAAAGTTTTGATATTTGTGGATGGAGATTCAAGTCAATACATTTGAGTTTTACGTTCAGTTGTTTAATACGTACAAATTTATTTCACATCATAAAACTAACAAAGCCACTCATTATTAAAGGTCTACCTTTAGGTATTCAAGGTTCGAAGTCATGTCAGGTCTAAGTTGAGAAACAAGAAATTAATGTAAAATGAAGATAACATAGAGGAGGGAGGCCTATGTTAGATATTAAAAGAACTTTTGTCACATACCAAACCATTATCAGATACTCAAATAATATTCATTGATATATGCAGGTTGTCACAAAACAAACCATCAATCAGATATTGAAATAACATTCATTGGTATATGTGGGTTACAAACACATAAATTTCTTATTCCAATATATTCAGGTTGCAAGTATTGATTAACCTTTTCATATTTAAATTTCTTATTCAAATAAGACTGAGTTTCTATTGCTGAAACAAATTCCATTAACACAAATAAACTTTAACAAAATGCATGTTGTTGCATCCATGGCACGATTTTCAATTACAAATCGTATAAATAACAATAGGAGGCAAGGGGCCAAGGGTTCCCAATTGTGATGCATTTCAACATAAGAGGAAATGGTGGATGATGTGAATGTTTTCATTGCTCCCAACAATGATGTTGAGAATTCCAATGTGGTGGCAGATCCTATTGTCCATCCATCTACCATGTAGCCACCCTCAACCACAATATAAGGTGCCAACTCAACAAAGAATATCAGTTCCATAAGAGGGTGTGATGAGCCTTGGTATTGCAACAAGAATGCTGCAACTCCCAAGGTTATCAACTTTAATTATCAACCTGGGCTTCGTACAAACTTAAGAGGTATTGCCAATATATGTGCAACATACAATGTGTCTTTCCTTTACTATCATGATGTAATGGAGTGCATGTACTGAAGTCAAATCCTAAACTAATTGCGGAAAATGAAATGTTCGAAATGGAACCTTAACCTATTGCAAGAAAGAAAGTACAAGGAAAGAAACCTATTCTAATTGCTTAAAGATCATGAACTAAATTTAAAAGAAATCTAGCTTAACCCTATTTATCACATGTGATGATTTAAACTAACTGAGCATGAAATATGATCTAGAGAGTACTAACTACTGCGTGCATGTGTGAATATAAAAGAACTCATTTTAAAAAAAAAATTGCTTTATAAATGCAAATGCTAATCTTTCCTTGATCCTTGGCAGGGGACACAAGTGTGGAGAAAGAGGGTTAAAATTGTCTCGATGGCATGGAGGTCAAGTAGAGGCCTAATTCTAGCTTCAATGATGATTTTCTCAATTCGGACTCAAAACAAGCTTTCCTATAGGATGTTACAGTGATTTCCTACAGGATCCCCTGATTTACTACAGGATGTTACAAATTTACTATATGAAATTATAATTCATCGAATGACCAAGCAAATAAAATCCAAATTGGATGGGACAATTTTTTTTATTAACTATGATGTCTAAGGTCCCCATTTCAAGTGGAATCACTCAAAAATACCTCTATTAACCCATGCAAAAAAATAGAAAAACATTACTAGTCGAAAATCTAGAAATTCGAGAACTAGTGAGCTAGTAAATCTAAACAATTCCTAACCTAATCAAGCAAAAATGTAGTGAGGTAATTTTTGTTATGAAATAGAATTTTTTTGTGATCTAATGCAAGTGGAACCAACTTGATTGAAGCTCGTTAGCATGCTCTAAAAATGAGAAGAAATTTACTATTCATTCCCACCAAGGAGTTCCAGAAATCTAGATTTGGAAATAAGAAAGCTAATTCAAGTAGCTCAATGATTACTATGACCTTACAAATATTTTCCAAGGATGAAATGATTCTTTTAATCCTGCAAAATAACTTACATTAACCATTTAACTCAATCCTACAACAAAAAATCATTAATACTAAATGCAAAAGTAGAAAGAAATAAAAACAAGAGATGCAAGTGAATAAGCAGTGAAACGAAGCAAAGAAAATGATACAAAAGGGCTCTAAAGCTCCTAGGATGGCCAAGCCCAAGGAAAATTAGAGACCTATGTAGGAGAACAAGATTTAGAAGTTGAACATGACACCAATCTTCATTATTTTCATCAATACAATTACATCCCTACAAGAAAATACAATGAAGCTACAAAAATATGAGTTCTCTCCACAAGAACACTAATGAAAATCTCCCCCTAGAGTAAAATTCAACTTGGTACTCATACAAAATGATTAGGAATCATTACCTATGAATGGAGGAAATTTCCCCCACCAAAATCCCTTGATTAGTGGATTTGGTCCCCAATATTAGGAATTTGCATTAAATGGGAGGGAACACATTCCTAAATTTTCCTAATCATTGGAGTTCCATAATCTGTGACATAATTCCATAATATCTTGTTGATTTATTATTTAATAGTGATCCTCCTGTAGTAGGGAGAAAGTCCCTAAATTATCTCCTCCTCCAAATCTTCATAATCTGCTTAATATTCTCATAATATTCCACAAAAATAATTAATATTAGGCACAAATATCCAATTATTCTTCCTAATGAATATATTAAAGTTAAAAATACATTATTTAAGGCAAAAAGAGAGGTTTAATGTGTTGAAGGATGGTTATAGCCCTTAATTTATGTTTAATTAGAGGTATGGATCTTAATTTATGTCTAATTTAGAGGCGCATGATACCCCCCCATTGAAATTGTTGCTCATCCTCTGAGCAACTTAGTGACCTCATTGTGCCTCATCCATGGCCCTGATGGCCTCTCTCTTCTGCCTTAAGAATCTTGGTTGTAGGTTCTACAAGAACAAGCCCAAAAACATATTTGTTCAAAGAAAAATCATTATTTCTTGAGACCATTAGCTTGCCTTCTTCCTCTTATTCAAGATGGGTTCTTGAATATTTTTCAGTTTTACAAGTTCTATTACACCCTTATCAACGTTCTACTACCTTATTTTGCCATTTGGACACCTCCAAAACCTTCAAACTACCTTTACATTAGATCTAGGACATCCTATAGTAATTCTTGTCAAACCTATAAGAAACCCTGTTAAAACTACATGAAACTATTTTCTAGCATAAATGATAGTTTGAGCCTAGGAAAGGCCCTCAACTTGACTCCCATGCCTTTTTCCCATTTTTAGGCCTTGGACAAAAGCTAGAAAGAGATTGGAGAACTCTTGGAAAACATCTCTTCATCACTGCAGTTTGAGTTTTGTTTTGAATGTGAATGCCTCATTTCCTTTTGTTGCCTTCTTCTTCTCTCTTATGGCGTAGATGACTGCCTAATGGCCTTGGAGTTTTTTGTTTTATTAGGTCTCTCTTAAGCTCTGCCATATTGGGGTTTAATATAATTTTTTCATTTCTTCCTTCTTGTAGCAAAATTCCACCTTCCTGTAGTAGACATTACTCCTCTTTCAAGGTCTTCTAACTGTATGGGAGTGATGAGAAATGATGAAGAGGGATTGGATGATGATGCTAGGGCTCAAAGGGAGTAGTGTAGGTTTGTGAAAATGGAGAGGATGCTCTGTTTGTTTTTTTCAAGAATGAAATGGAATGGATGAGTGATGAATAGATAGTGAATATGAAGTGGATGGAGGGCTTGGAGTGTTGTGGTGACTTGGTCTTTGCAAAAATTTATTCTTTAAACTCTTGTCCTCATTCCTTGAAATCATCACCCTTCATAATTTGACTTTTGAACATTGTATGAGTGAAGGAGTGAACTGCAATTAACTAGTTGAAGGAAGCTGAGACTCTGACCCATCCTTAGCTTATAAAACCTCATCTCTCATGCATTGACAACAAATTTCTAACTATAATACACTCAAGAGAAGAGGTCAAGAATATTGCATACATGTACCTACCTAATGGCCTTCATATAGATGTCATTTGTTGGAGACTGAAATCCTTGCTTGTATTTTATGCATGTGTTTTTCTCTTTTTTTCTCTGACATTGTTCCTTGACGTGCATGTACTAGATGGTGATGCTTATGAATCCTCACTCTATTGGTGGGTTCCCTCTTGTTAAATCCCCTTGTCATGTTTCTCTGATGGATGTGGAGGGTTTTATATGTCTCCTTATCACTGTCTGATGAAGCCAACCTCTGGTTTTTCCCTTTAAAACTACTCACTGTTAATCTTGTAGGTGTTGTTCTGTATCCCATAGGTGTTGTTATGTATCATGTAGGATCTCCTATAGGATCTTGTAGGTTTTCAAAACAACCTTTTATAGCCGACTTATTTTGTCCATATCTCCCAAGTGGTGGAATGGATTGACCTGAAACTTTCTTAGCATATTTCCATCATCATTATGCACCTCCCCATAAAAAACAATTGGTCAATCGATGCACGGATCTTGAGAAAAACTAAAAATGGCTGAAGGTGATGGAGGTCGATTTCTTGGAAACCGTGCACTGGAATTTACTAAAATTGCTTGGGCATGTTACCATCATCCATATGCATCTCCCCATGAAACATAGTTTTAAATGTATGCATGGATATCGACAAAATGCAAAAATGGCTTTAGGTGATGGAGGTTGATTTCTCGAAAATTGTGCACTGGAATTTGTTGAAATTGCTTGATCATGTTACCATCATCCATATGCATCTCCCCCTAAAACAAATTGTCAAATGGATGCATGATTTTTAAGTTATGGCAAAAATAATTTTTTTCTCTATGTATTTTTGTATCCTATAGTTTTTTAGGACAACAAGCAAAGTGAATGGTAGAAGCTTGAGAATGATGGGTGGATGGTGAAAATAGATGAGGGTGATGGATTGGCATGGCCTTGGCCTTGTTGGAGCATTTGATAAAAGGAGGAGAAAGTCAAAATTTGACTTCTTTTGACTAGGCTTGACCAATTTTTCTTTTGATACCAACTTGTTTTTGTTGCTTGCAGATGTTGGAGAGTACATACATTCATCAGACAGATACATGAAGCAAAGTTTTTTTTTTCTAGGCCTACTAGCTGCCTCAAGGAGGTTTTCAACTAATAGGTCTGCCTAGGCGCCTCAAAGGAGGTTTTCACCTAGGATCTTTTCTTTTTTCCTCTTTTTTTCTTTTTTCCCAACCCATTGACCGCCTTATGGAGGTTTTCAATCAATGAGCCAATTTGAGGCACCTCAAAGGAGGTTTTCACCTGAGTTTTTTTTTTCACCCTACTCTACTTGAAAAAAAAAATCAATTTCAAGTATAAGAATACTTCCAATGGAGCCATGTACACATCAAGATGACAGACAAAATGATGCTTAGTCTTGAAATGTATGCTTTGACATGTACCTAGAGTTCAGAGACCAAGTGATTTGAACTTGATGCTATCAAGCACAATTTAAGAAGAGAGTATTGCTACAACTTAGTGACTGTTTGGAGCCATATTTCAATATAGTTGTGATGCCTCTGATCCACTTTCTAATTTGGACCATCTTGGATGTATTCTTCTATCATGACCTTCAAGTCTTCCTATTTTTGTTGATTGATCTCTTGAATGCATGGAGGATTTGATGGTAACCATGATATGGAACTTATCCAAGATAAAGAATTAAAGGTATTACAGATTTGTGTGCATGGATGTGCCTATGTTACTTTATGCAATGGACTGATAAGATTTCTAGAATACATAGACACTGAGGCAGTTAGAGAAAACATAACAATCAAACATGTAAACACAACAAGTTTAATAAGGAGTTCACCCAATGCTCTTGGGCTAAGTCTCCTGGTCCAGCCTTCAGTGGTGGCCTCTCTATTATGTTTTCAAGTAGAGTTTTACAACAATGAACTCAAATGGAGTCTCACTTAATAGATGTAAGTCAGTAGGACTGGAGTACACAGACTCTCCTTACTGAACTCGACCTCTAAGGGTCACAGTAGTATGACAGGCCTAGGTCGTGGAGTTTGCTTGAACCTCTCAAGCCTTCTAGAGTACACAGACTCTCTGACTCCACTCGCGTTCTGTCTGGCTCGATGCTACCTTTAGGTCAGCTTGGCTTCTTACTCTCTGTTCTCTGCTCTTATCTTTCTGCTACTAACTAACTCCTCCCGGGTTGTCCTTTCTGCTCCAGTCAGTTCATGGCTTTAAATCCAGTCTTCTATTTCGACTGTTTGTTTCCGCTTCCCAACCTTCTGGTTTCCCTGCCTCTATCCATTCGATTTCCTCTACTCTGCATCATCATCACTGGGTAACGCTTCACAGGGAGGTGGCCGCCTGTTTCCTGATGAACTGAGTGTCATATTCTTGAATCATATTTGAATGGCTGTTAATTTTGTTTGCTTCAAGATTGCCCTCGAACCATGATTCTTTTGCCAACTCATCGTCCACGTCGGACTCCAAATCCTCTGTAATCCTGCTTTATCACCTGCAAAATCTGGTCATTTATCAAGATGCCCCTCCGCCGTTAATCTGGGCCCCCCAGATCCTACAGTTATTGCTCATATTGAGCGGGTAAGTTGCATGATGTTTACCCATCCGATGCGGGCGGTTTTCTCTCTCATCCACTGAATGTGTGTCACTTGGTGTGTGGCATTGGGTGGCACTCAGTAAAAACTGCTTACCGCCTCAAAACCTTATGATATCCTACCAGTTTGGGGAATCTTGCACTACGGAACCAAAACGGTTACTTTTCTGCATTTCACAGTGTTTTCGTGTCCAGGTGCTTTGGGGTTTCCTTCGCTGAGGGGATGCCCTGCGCTACGCGATTAGTGCTTTAGCACTAATCGCGTATCAGAATCCACCTCTGTTTCTCGTTTTAGCCTCTGGTTTTGCCAATTTGATGACATTGCACTTTACCATGGACCAATGTTCTGCACGCTCGACCGAGGGTCCTTGTTGCTCCGCTCTAGCCACAACTACAACTGTCACGAGGATTCCTTCTGATAGCTTGATTGTTCTAAGACTTGAATCTTTTTAGCATAATTTGAAATAGTCATGAAAACTTAGATAGTGTTTAGGATCAAATTCAGATCACAGCCTTCCCATTGAAAAAGCTTTTGGACCACCAAAAGTTGGCTTTTAAGCATCAATCAAGTGAGGGTATAGATTCCTCGCTTGCCCAATTTCTATTCATTTTTCATTGCTTGGTTTTGAACCTTTGATTCCAATCCTGAGGTACTCAATATTCCCTCTACGTGTGGTTCTCACCTTCCTGTCCAGAACTATATCTTCCTGCAACTCATTAAGATATTCAGGTAACAGATCATCAGTAGAAGGCAATTGACTCTGCTCTTCAGGATATTCAATTAATGAAGGTTCAAATAGTCTCAAGCTATCTGCGTTAATGACTGAGTATATGTGCATGTAAGATGGTAAATCAAGGCGAAAATAATTCTCACCAATTTTCTCAAGTATTTTGAAAGTTCCATACCTTATTGGCTTCAACTTCTTACCTTCACCTTGCATTCTGTCCTTGCTGATATACAGCCAAACTTGATCACCAACTTGGAAACTATGCTCCATCCAATGCTTGTCATGCCTTGCCTTGTACTTGGCTTGGCT
>APFE030123384.1:21028-53912 GCA_000404065.3 Pinus taeda | reverse complement strand
TTTTGCCTAACTTCTTATGCAAAGTGGTTTATCTTAATTGATTTCTATTCTTATGATAACTGAATGATCTTTATTATCAGTTATTGTTTGAAATCTCTTTAGATCGCATAATAGAAGATATATATCCCGGGTTAGCATAGATTAGATGTGTTGTTTCTCATTAGATTACAATAGCATAGAGTTAGTTTAAGAATCTGAATTAAATTAGCTTTAAAGTACTCTTAGATCAGCATTATCCAACTCTACACACACATACACACCCTTAGATTGGGAAACTGGTCCCATTATCCCCAGTCGGACCCGCTATACCAAACGGATAAGGAGCTGCCAACCAAGGTCCGGACCGGGTGGGTATCCCCCTTGTTGTCGACCTGATTTTTGGGGCTTCAACACAAAGGAACGTGTTATTAAAGGTCCATGTGTGGGTCTTCAAGTTCAAATTCGTGTCAACAGAAATACCAGAGAATCCGAATAAAACACATAGGCCTGATAATTCTATCAAAAAGTTCTTATATTTGTGGATGGATATTCAAGTTGATACATTTGATTTTTACATTCATCTCTTCCATAGGTACATATTTATTTCACATCATAAAACTAGCAAAGCCACTTATTATTAGAGGTCCACCTATAGGTCTTCAAGGTTCAAAGTCATGTCTACAAAAATACCAGAGAATCCAAACAAAACACATAGGCTTGATATTTCTATCAAATTAAGTTCTGATATTTGTGGGTGGAAATTCAAGTCAATACATTTGAGTTTTACATTTAGCTCTTTAATAGGTACATATTTATTTCACATCATAAAACTAGCAAAATCCACCTATTATTAAAGGTCCACCTGTAGGTCTTCAGGGTTCGCAGCCATGTCAACAAAAATACCAGAGAATCCAAACAAGACACATAGGCCTGATATTTATATCAAATAAAGTTTTGATATTTGTGGATGGAGATTCAAGTCGATACATTTGAGTTTTACATTCAGTTGTTTAATAGGTACAAATTTATTTCACATCATAAAACTAACAAAGCCACTCATTATTAAAGGTTTGCCTTTAGGTCTTCAAGGTTCGAAGTCATGTCAGGTTTAAGTTGAGAAACAAGAAATTAATGTCAAATGAAGATAACATAGAGGAGGGAGGCCTATGTTAGATATTAAAAGAACCATTGTCACATACCAAACCATTATCAGATACTCAAATAATATTCATTGATATATGCAGGTTGTCACAAAACAAACCATCAATCAAATATTGAAATAACATTCATCGGTATATGTGGGTTACAAACACATAAATTTCTTATTCCAATATATTCAGTTTGCAAGTATTGATTAACCTTTTCATATTTAAATTTCTTATTCAAATAAGACTGATTTTCTATTGCTGAAACAAATTCCATTAACACAAATAAACTTTAACAAAATGCATGTTGTTGCAGCCATGCCACACGTTTCAGTTGCAAATCGTATAAATAAAAAGAGGAGGCAAGGGGCCAAGGGTACCCAATTGTGATGCATTTCAACATAAGAGGAAATGGTGGATGATGTGAATGCTTTCATTGCTCCCAGCAATGATGTTGAGAATTCCCATGTGGTGGCAGATCCTATTGTCTAGCCATCTACCATGTAGCCACCCTCAACCACAATATAAGGTGCCAACTCAACAAAGAATATCAGTTCCATAAGAGGGTGTGATGAGCCTTGGTATTGCAACAAGAATGCTGCAACTCCCAAGGTTATCGACTTTAATTATCAACCTGGGCTTCGTACAAACTTAAGAGGTATTGCCAATATATGTGCAACATACAATGTGTCTTTCCTTTACTATCATGATGTAATGGAGTGCATGTACTGAAGTCAAATCCTAAACTAATTGCAGAAAATGAAATGTTCGAAATGGAACCTTAACCTATTGCAAGAAAGAAAGTACAAGGAAAGAAACCTACTCTAATTGCATAAAGATCATGAACTAAATTTAAAACAAATCTAGCTTAACCCTATTTATCACATGTGATGATTTAAACTAACTGAGAATGAAATATGATCTAGAGAGTACTAACTACTATGTGCATGTGTGAATATAAAAGAACTCATTTTTTAAATTTTTTTGCTTTATAAATGCAAATGCTAATCTTTCCTTGATCCTTGGCAGGGGACACAAGTGTGGAGAAAGAGGGTTAAAATTGTCTTGATGGCATGGAGGTCAAGTAGAGGCCTAATTCTAGCTTCAATGATGATTTTCTCAATTCGGACTCAAAACAAGCTTTCCTATAGGATGCTACAGTGATTTCCTACAGGATCCCCTGATTTACTACAAGATGTTACAAATTTACTATATGAAATTATAATTCATCGAATGACCAAGCAAATCAAATACAAATTGGATGGGACAATTTTTTATTATTAAATATGATGTCTAAGGTCCCCATTTCAAGTGGAATCACTCAAAAATACCTCTATTAACCCATGCAAAAAAATATAAAAACATTAATAGTCGAAAATCTAGAAATTCGAGAACTAGTGAGCTAGTAAATCTAAACAATTCCTAACCTAATCAAGCAAAAATGTAGTGGGGTAATTTTTGTTATGAACTAGAATTTTTTTGTGATCTAATGCAAGTAGAACCAACTTGATTGAAGCTCGTTAGCATGCTCTAAAAATTAGAAGAAATTTACTGTTCATTCCCACCAAGGAGTTCCAGAAATCTAGATTTGGAAATAAGAAAGCTAATTCAAGTAGCTCAATGATTACTATGACCTTCCAAATATTTTCCAAGGATGAAATTATTCTTTTAATCCTGGAAAAAAACTTACATTAACCATTTAATTCAATCCTACAACAAAAAATCATTAATACTAAATGCAGAAGTAGAAAGAAATAAAAACAAGAGATGCAAGTGAATAAGCAGTGAAACGAAGCAAAGAAAATGATACAAAAGGGCTCTAAAGCTCCTAGGATGGCCAAGCCCAAGGAAACTTAGAGACCTATGTAGGAGAACAAGATTTAGAAGTTGAACATGACACCAATCTTCATTATTTTCATCAATACAATTACATCCCTACAAGAAAATACAATGAAGCTACAAAAATATGAGTTCTCTCCACAAGAACACTAATGAAAATCTCCCCCTAGAGTAAAATTCAACTTGGTACTCATACAAAATGATTAGGAATCATTACCTATGAATGGAGGAAATTTTCCCCACCAAAATCCCTTGATTAGTGGATTTGGTCCCCAATATTAGGAATTTGCATTAAATGGGAGGGAACACATTCCTAAATTTTCCCAATCATTGGAGTTCCATAATCTGTGCCATAATTCCATAATATCTTGTTGATTTATTATTTAATAGTGATCCTCCTGTAGTAGGGAGAAAGTCCCTAAATTATCTCCTCCTCCAAATCTTCATAATCTACCCAATATTCTCATAATATTCCACAAAAATAATTAATATTAGGCACAACTATCCAATTATTCTTCCTAATGAATATATTAAAGTTAAAAATACATTATTTAATGCAAAAAGAGAGGTTTAATGTGCTGAAGGATGGTTATAGGCCTTAATTTATGTTTAATTAGAGGTATGGATCTTAATTTATGTCTAATTTAGAGGCGCGTGATACCCCCTGTTGAAATTGTTGCTCATCCTCTGAGCAACTTAGTGACCTCATTGTGCCTCATCCATGGCCCTGGTGACCTCTCTCTTCTGCCTTAAGAATCTTGGTTGTAGGTTCTACAAGGACAAGCCCAAAAACATATTTGTTCAAAGAAAAATCATTATTTCTTGAGACCATTAGCTTGCCTTCTTCCTCTTATTCAAGATGGGTTCTTGAATATTTTTCAGTTTGACAAGTTCTATTACACCCTTATCAACGTTCTGCTACCTTGTTTTGCCATTTGGACACCTCCAAAACCTTCAAACTACCTTTACATGAGATCTAGGACATCCTATAGTAATTCTTGTCAAACCTATAAGAAACCCTGTTAAAACTACATGAAACTATTTTCTAGCATAAATGATAGTTTGAGCCTGGGAAAGGCCCTCAACTTGACTCCCATGCCTTTTTCCCATTTTTAGGCCTTGGAAAAAATCTAGAAAGATATTGGAGAACTCTTGGAAAACATCTCTTCATCACTGTAGTTTGAGTTTTGTTTTGAATGTGAATGCCTCATTTCCTTTTGTTGCCTTCTTCTTCTCTCTTATGGCCTAGATGACTGCCTAATGGCCTTGGAGTTTTTTGTTTTGATTAGGTCTCTCTTAAGCTCTGCCATATTGGGGTTTAGCATAATTTTTTCATTTCTTCCTTCTTGTAGCAACATTCCACCTTCCTGTAGTAGTCATTCCTCCTCTTTCAAGGTCTTCTAACGGTATGGGAGTGATGAGAAATGATGAAGAGGGATTGGATGATGATGCTAGGGCTCAAAGGGAGTAGTGTAGGTTTGTGAAAATGGAGAGGATGCGTTGTTTGTTTTTTTCAAGAATGAAATGGAATGGATGAATGATGAATAGATAGTGAATATGAAGTGGATGGAGGGCTTGGAGTGTTGTGGTGACTTGGTCATTGCAAAAATTTATTCTTTTAACTGCTGTCCTCATTCCTTGAAATCATCACCCTCCATAATTTGACTTTTCAACATTGTATGAGTGAAGGAGTGAACTGCAATTAACTAGCTGAAGGCAGCTGAGACTTCTAACCCATCCTTAGCTTATAAAACCTCATCGCTCATGCATTGACAACAAATTTCTAACTATAATACACTCAAGAGAAGAGGTCAAGAATATTGCATACCTGTACCTACCTGATGGCCTTCCTATAGATGTCATTTGTTGGAGACTGAAATCCTTGATTGTATTTTATGCATGTGTTTTTCTCCTTTTTTCTTTGACGTTGTTCCTTGACGTGCAGGTACTAGATGGTGATGCTTATGAATCCTCACTCTGTTGGTGGGTTCCCTCTTGTTAAATCCCCTTGTCATGTTTCTCTGATGGATGTGGAGGGTTTTATATGTCTCCTTATCACAGTCTGATGAAGCCAACCTCTGGTTTTTCCCTTTAAAACTGCTCACTGTTAATCCTGTAGGTGTTGTTCTGTATCCTGTAGGTGTTGTTCTGTATCATGTAGGATCTTGTAGGTTTTCAAAACAACCTTTTATAGCCGACTTATTTTGTCCATATCTCCTAAGTGGTGGAATGGATTGACCTGAAACTTTCTGAGCATATTTCCATCATCATTATGTACCACCCCATAAAAAACAATTGGTTAATCGATGCACGGATCTCAAGGAAAACTAAAAATGGCTGAAGGTGATGGAGGTCGATTTCTTGGAAACCGTGCACTGGAATTTACTAAAATTGCTTGGGCATGTTACCATCATCCATATGCATCTCCCCATGAAACATAGTTTTAAATGGATGCATGGATATCGACAAAATGCAAAAATGGCTTTAGGTGATGGAGGTTGATTTCTCGAAAATTGTGCACTGGAATTTGCTGAAAATGCTTGAGCATGTTACCATCATCCATATGCATCTCCCCCTAAAACAAATTGTCAAATGGATGCATGATTTTCAAGTTATGGCAAAAATAATTTTTTTCTCTATGTAGTTTTGTATCTTGTAGTAAAACAAATCATCCTGTAGTTTTTTAAGACAACAAGCAAATTGAATGGTAGAAGCTTGAGAATGATGGGTGGATGGTGAAAATAGATGAGGGTGATGGATTGGCATGGCCTTGGCCTTGTTGGAGCATTTGATAAAAGGAGGAGAAAGTCAAAATTTGACTCCTTTTGACTAGGCTTGACCAATTTTTCTTTTGATACCAACTTGTTTTTGTTGCTTGCAGATGTTGGAGAGTGCATGCATTCATCAGACAGATACATGAAGCAAAGTTTTTTTTTTTTCTAGGCCTACTAGCTGCCTCAAGGAGGTTTTCAACTAATAGGTCTGCCTAGGCGCCTCAAAGCAGGTTTTCACCTAGGATCTTTTCTTTTTTCCTCTTTTTTTCTTTTTTCCCAACCCATTGACCGCCTTATGGAGGTTTTCAATCAATGAGCCAATCTAAGCGCCTCAAAGGAGGTTTTCACCTGAGTTTTTTTTTTTCACCCTACTCTACTTGAAAAACAAAATCAATTTCAAGTATAAGAATACTTCCAATGGAGCCATGTGCACATCAAGATGATAGACAAAATGATGCTTAGTCTTGAAATGTATGCTTTGACATGTACCTAGAGTTCAGAGACCAAGTGATTTGACCTTGATGATATCAAGCACAATTTAAGAAGAGAGTATTGTTGCAACTTAGTGACTGTTTGGAACCATATTTCAATATAGTTGTGATGCCTCTGATCCACTTTCTAATTTGGACCATCTTGGATGTAATCTTCTATCATGACCTTCAAGTCTTCCTCTTTTTGTTGATTGATCTCTTGAATGCATGGAGGATTTGATGGTAACCATGATCTGGAACTTATCCAAGATAAAGAATTAAAGGTATCATAGATTCATGTGCATGGATGTGCCTATGTTACTTTACGCAATGGACTAATAAGATTGCTACAATACATAGACACTGAGGCAGTTAGAGAAAACATAACAGTCAAACATGTAAACACAACAAGTTTAATAAGGAGTTCACCCGATGCTCCTGTGCTAAGTCTCCTAGTCCAGCCTTCAGTGGTGGCCTCTCTATTATGTTTTCAAGTAGAGTTTTACAACAATGAACTCAAATGGAGTCTCACTTAATAGATGTAAGTCAGTAGGACTAGGGTACACAGACTCTCCTTACTGAACTCAACCTCTAAGGGTCACAGTAGTATGAAAGGCCTAGGTCGAGGAGTTTGCTTGAACCTCTCAAGCCTTCTAGAGTACATAGACTCTCTCACTCTACTTGAGTTCTGTCTGGCTCGATGCTACCTTTAGGTCAGCTTGGCTTCTTACTCTCTGTTCTCTGCTCTAAGCTTTCTGCTACTAACTAACTCCTCCCGGGTTGTCCTTTCTACTCCAGTCAGTTCATGGCTTTAAATCCAGTCTTCTCTTTTGACTGTTTGTTTCCGCTTCCCAGCCTTCTAGTTTCCCTGCCTCTGTCCATTCGATTTCCTGTGCTCTGCATCATCATCACTGGGTAACGCTTCACAGGGAGGTGGCCGCCTGTTTCCCGATGAACTGAGTGTCATATTCTTGAATCATATTTGAATGGCCGTTAATTTTGTTTTCTTCAAGATTGCCCTCGAACCATGATTCTTTTGCCAACTCATCGTCCATGTCGGACTCCAAATCCTCTGTAATCCTGCTTTATCACCTGCCAAATCTGGTCATTTACCAGGATGCGCCTTCACCATTAATCTGGGCACCCCAAATCCTACAGTTATTGCTCATATCGGGCAGGTAAGTTACATGATGTTTACCCATCCGATGCGGGCGGTTTTCTCTCTCATCCGCCGAATGTGTCTCGCTTGGTGTGTGGCATTGGGTGGGACTCAGTCAAAACTGCTTACTACCTCAAAACCTTCTGATATCCTACCGGTTTGGGGAATTCTGCACTGGGGAACCGAAACAGTTATTTTTCTGCATTTCACAGCGTTTTTGGGTCCGGGTGCTTTGGGGCTTTCCTTCACTGAGGGGATGCCCTGCGCTACGCGATTAGTGCTTTAGTGCTAATTGCATATCAGAATCCACCTCCGTTCCTTGTTTTAGCCTCCGGTTTTGCCAATTTGATGACATTGCACTTTACCATGGACCAATGTCTTGCACACTCGACCAAGGGTCCTTGTTGCTCCGCTCTAGCCACAACTGCAACTGTCATGAGGATTCCTTCTGATAGCTTGATTGTTCTGAGACTTGAATCTTTTTAGCATAATTTGAAATAGTCATGAAAACTTAGAGAGTGTTTAGGATCCAATTCAAATCATGGCCTTCCCATTGAAAAAGCTTTTGGACCACCAAAAGTTGGCTTTTAAGCATAAATCAAGTGAGGGTATAGATTCCTCGCTTGCCCAATTTCCATTCATTTTGCATTGCTTGGTTTTGAACCTTTGAGTCCAATCCTAAGGTACTCAATATTCCCTCTGCATGTGGTTCTCACCATCCTGTCCAGAACTATATCTTCCTGTAACTCATTAAGATATTCAGGTAACAAATCATCAATAGAAGGCAATTGACTCTGCTCTTCGGGATCTTCAATTAATGAAGGTTCCAATAGTCTCAAGCTATCTACGTTAATGACTGAGTATATGTGCATGTAAGCTGGTAAATCAAGGCAAAAAGAATTCTCACCAATTTTCTCAAGTATTTTGGAAGGTCCATACCTTATTGGCTTCAACTTCTTACCTTCACCTTGCATTCTGTCCTTGCTGATATACAGCCAGACTTGATCACCAACTTGGAAACTATGCTCCATCCAATGCTTGTCATGCCTTGCCTTGTACTTGGCTTGGCTATTTTCCAGTTGTTCGTGTACTGCCTGGTGAATCTCTTGGATTTGTTCAATGAACTTGGTTGCCTTGTCCACATCACTGTGTCCATCAACTACTATGTCTTTGCTGAAGACAAAATCCAAGGGCGACCTTGGTGTGAAACCAAAACAAGTCTCAAAAGGAGATATTTGTGTAGAAGAATGTTTAGCTCGGTTGTAAGCATGTTTCACATAACATAAATGTTCATCCCAAAGCTTGGTATGCTTGTTACAATAGCTTCTGAGCAACTGGATCACTGTCCAGTTGACCACTTCTGTTTGGCCATCTGTTTTTGGATGAAAAGTTGTGCTCTTTTTCAGTCTGGTGTCCATCAATTCCCACAAGCTCGACCAAAATTTCCCAACAAATCGAGTATCTCGATCAGATATAATGGAAGTGGGTAATCCAAAATGAACCCATACATGCTAAAAGAATAACTTTGTAGTTTGTTCAGCTGTAATCTGTTTGTTACAAGGTATTAAAATACACATTTTACTGAACCTATCCACAACAACATATAAATAGTCATGACCCTTCCTAGATTTGGGCAGTCCTCCAACAAATTCCATGGAAACACTTTCCCAAGGATGAGAAGGAACCGATAGTGGAGTGTACAAACCTAGTTTTCTATTGTTGGGCTTTCTTTTAGCACACATGGTACACACTCTTACATATCTAGAAACTGTCTCATTCATTTTTGGCCGATAACAAAAACTTTGCAGCTGTGCAACTATTTTACTTACACCAAAGTGACCTGATATTAGAGAAGTGTGTGCTTCTCAAATTATCTTTACTCTTTCAGTTTGTGGTATGCATAGCTTCCCAAAATGATACAAGAGCTGGTCCTTAACATGATAGTTCAATTCTCCTACTTGTTTGCCTTGACTTAAAGTTGCATATACATCTTTAAAATCTATACCTTGAGCATATTGTTCAATGTAGCTTTCATGCAATACTGAATTATGCTTAAGTATAGTAGATTCATTTATAATCGGTCTAGACAACATGTCTAAAACTTTATTGTGTATGCCCTTTTTATATCTGATGACAAGATGAAACTATTGTAGAAAACCCATCCACCTATAGTGTCTTGATTGCTGCAATTTAGTTTGGGAGTGTAAATATTGAAGTGGTTGATGATCAGTGTGTATAACTATCTCTTTACCCAATAAGTAATGTTTCCACTTTTTCACACTCTCTACTAATGCATACAATTCTTTATCATATGTGGGATAGTTAACTACTGCAGAATTAAATGTCTCACTATGATATCATATGGGTTTACCATGCTGCATCAACACTGCTCCCATGGCATAGTCAATGGCATCTGTTTCAATCTCAAATGGTCTTTGAAGATCGGGCAGTTCTAGTACTGGTGCTGTACTAATATTTTATTTCAAGGTGTTGAAGGCTTTCTGTTGTTTGCCTCCCCACTGAAACACCTTGTTCAATCCTGTTAAAGCATGTAAGGGCGCTGCAATTAAGGAAAGTTAGAAATAAACTTTCTCCAATATTGTGCTGCTCCTATGAAGCTTTTGACTTCTGTAGTAGATTTGGGTTTTGGCCAGTTTACAATGATTGCAACCTTAGAGGGATCTATCTTCAATTCACCACCCCCTACTATATGACCCAAATAATTCAAATATGTTTTGCCAAATTCACATTTTAAGAGTTTAACATAAATATTTTCTCTTTTCAAAACATATAGAGTCTACTTAACATGCTTTAAATGTTCTTCCCATGTTTTGTTGAATATAAGAATGTCATCCAAATATACAATAACAAAATCATCAAGGAAAGGTCTGAGTACATCATTCATTACTCTCATGAAAGTACCAGGAGCATTAGTTAAGCCAAAATGCATAACTAGCCACTCATACAATCCCTGCTTTGTTTTGAAAGCAATCTTCCATGCATCTTGCTATGCAACTCTGACTTGATGATATCCATTATACAAGTCTAACTTGGAAAAATAAACAGCTTCTTTCAACTGATCTAATAGATCATCTATGCGAGGAAGAGGATAACGATTTTTTATTGTTATTTTATTCAGTGCTCGGTAATCAATGCACATTCTCCATGAGCCATCTTTCTTTCTCACCAAGACAATTGGAGATCCACATGGTGACGTGCTAGGCCTTATGAACCCTTTCTTAAGCAGCTCCAGTACCTGCTTCTTGATTTTTTCATTCTCTAAAGCAGACAACATGTACATTCCGATGTTAGGCAATGGAGCATCTTGCTGAAAATTAATATCATGTACTATTTCCTTTTGGGGTGGCAGACTTCTAGGTTCTTGAAATAGTATATCATAGTTTGAAACAACATTTTCTAAATCAGCTTGCTATTTAGCACTATAGCCCTCAAATACATTGGTTTTATTAGGTTTCTTTTCCTTTACAACCATCAGTAAAAATTGTTTGCACGAATTTACAATTCTTTTTATCTACCCCGAGTTTATGAGAGTATAATTATTCTTGAGTTTATGAGCTCTTACAAAATATTAAATTCCACCTTTAACGAGTAGATACTTGTTCTCAGATCTATATAAAATAGCTTTTCTATCATACAAGTAAGGACTTCCTAAAACAATTCCACATATATCCAAAGGAACTATATCTAACTCAACCTCATCTACAAATGCTGACCCAAAAGAAAACTTAAGTTTACACTGTCTAGTCACTTGTAGCTTTGCTTTATCACATAACCAACCTAATGGATATGGTTTCTTGTGAGGTGTGGTTAGTAATCCCAACTTCTTTACAATTTCTTCAGAAATCAAATTTACTTGTGAGCCACTATCAAACAGAGTATCAATCTTTTGATGATTGGAAATAACTCGAATATGAAAAAGCTCACGTATTTTCCTCTCATTTTCTTCATTATCAGTGGATTGTGTAGAATTACTAGTAGATGCTTCAGAATTTTTACCTTTTATACCTGTGGCTGCGATTGTTGTTTCATCCCCTGAGTCTAACCCCAAATCCTTTTGAATAGCTGCAGTAGTCTTCTTCCTTTTGCCCTCATTTTTCTTGTATCTCAGCTTCGGATGCAGAATCCAGCAGTTTTCATCATCATGCCCATCCTTCTTATAGTGAGTACTTGAAGACTTGCTCTTTTGTGCAGTATTTGTCTTCCTCTCTTTCCATTTTTTTTTCTTTTCTCCTTATTATTGCTTGTAGTGGGTTTAGATGATCCCCCAATTTCTAGGTTCCCATTCTTACCTCTAGCCTCTAGATGTGTAGCCTGGACGGATACCTCATCTATTCTAGTTGAATTAAACATGAGGATAGTGGGCCTCATGTAGCTATGTAGACCACCTATATACTTCAATAGAGTTTCAAGTGAGTCCAAAGAAATTCCTAGAATCAAAGCACTTTTCCTAAATTCTTGGGTGTAACCTTGTACACTTTTCCCTTTTAATTGTCGAAGAGTTTTCTAGCTCATCATGGCTTGCTGCATATAGGCTAGTGGATAGAATTGCTTTTTAATTGTAGAAACAAATTCACTCCAGATAGAAAGAATCTTACCATGTTTCTTCTTGTCATCTTGTGTCCTGCCTTCCCACCATACCAAGGCAGTGCCCCCAAGGCATAGGTTGGCCAACTGAATCTTACTCCTGTCTGAATCAATGCTCTGCACTCTGCAATAAACATCAATCTATCTTATCCAATTATCCTGCTTCTATGCATTCAACTCTTCATCATATATTGGCAAATCAAATTTAACATCTAATTTAATCAAAGATGCTTTCTTTTTATTTTCAGGGCTATTAGGAGGGGTGAGAAATATTTCTTCTTTTCCTTTGCCTTTAGAGTGGTCATGGAGGAAAGATTCTTCCACTCCCTTGTCTTGTTTGGAGTTCAATGAATCTTCATCTCTATTTTTCTTAAATTCCCTATACATTTCCTCCACCATGGATCTTATGGTCATAAAACTATCCATGAACTGGGGGTCTGATTCCAAGGGACTTTCTTCTGACATTTTCCTCTTAGAATAGACTCTTCTAATTTCTGGGTTAGTTTCAACCAACTCTCCTTCTCCTAATTTAAGCTTTAATCTAGTTAGCATTCAACAACAAAATCCAGCACAAGCTTGTCTAACCTTAATAACCTAGAGCTCTGATACCACTTGATCTGGAATTTATCCAGGATAAATAATTAAAGGTATTACAGATTCATGTGCGTGGATGTTCCTATGTTACTTTATACAATGGACGGATAAGATTGCTAGAATACATTGGCACTAAGGTAGTTAGAGAAAACATAGCAGCCAAACATGTAAACACAAGAAGTTTAATAAGGAGTTCACCCAATGCTCCTGGGCTACGTCTCCTGGTCTAGCCTTCAGTGGTAGCCTCTCTATTATGTTTCCAAGTAGAGTTTTACAACAGTGAACTCAAATGGAGTCTCACTTAACAGATGTAAGTTAGTAGGACTGGAGTAAACAGAATCTCCTTACTTAACTCAACCTCTAAGGGTCACAGTAGTATGACAGGCCTAGGTCGAGGAGTTTGCTTGAAACTCTCAAGCTTTCTAGAGTACACAGACTCTCTAACTCTACTTGGGCTCTGTCTGGCTCGATGCTGCCTTCAGGTCAGCACGACTTCTTACTCTTTTTGCTCTGCTCTTAGCTTTCTGCTACTAACTAACTCCTCCCAGGTTGTCCTTTTTGCTCCAGTCAGTTCATGGCTTTAAAGCCAATCTTCTCTTTGATTGTTTGTTTCCGTTCCCGGCCTTCTGTTTTCCCTCCCTCTGTCCATTCTATTTCCTCTGCTCTGTGTCATCATCACAGGGTAATGCTTCGTAGGGAGGTGGCCACATGTTTCTTGATGAACTAAGTGTCAAATTCTTGAATCATATTTGAATGGTCGTTAATTTCGTTTGCTTCAAGATTGCCCGCAAACCATGATTCTTTTTCCAACTCATCATTCATGTCAAACTCCAAATCCCCTGTAATCTTGCTTTATCACCTACCAAATCCGGTCATTTATCGGGATGCGCCTCCACCATTGATCTGGGCCCCCCAGATCCTACAGTCATCGCTCATATCGGGCAGGTAAGTTGCATGATGGTTACCCGTCTGAAGCAGGCGGTTTTCTCTCTCATCCACCGGACGCGTGTCGCTTGGTGTGTGGCATCGGGTGGGACTCAATCAAAACTGCTTACCTCCTCGAAGCCTTCTGATATCCTGTCAGTTTGGGGAATCCCACGCTACAGAACTGAAACGATTACTTTTCCGCATTTCACAACGTTTTCTGGTCTGGGCGCTTCGGGGATTTCCTTCACTGAGGGGGATGCCCTGCGATACGCAATTAGCGCTAATCGTGTATCAGAATTAAACTCTGTTTCTCGTTTTAGCCTCTGGTTTTTCCAATTTGGTGCCATCACGCTTTACCATGGGCCAACGGTTTGCACGCTCAACCTAGGGTCCTCGTTGCTCCACTCTGGCCACAACGACAACTGTCACAAGGATTCCTTCTGATAGCTTGATTTTTCTGAGAACTGAATCTTTTTATAATAATTTGAAACAATCATGAGAACTTAGAGAGCATTTAGGATCCAATTCATATCAAACCATGAGGGAGCTTTCTCAACCTCTGATTTTAATGTCTGCGCTTCATCAAGTGCAACCCATGATTATTTTCTCTTTTCTTTCGAATATTCTTCTTCTAGATATAGTCCTTCAAACATATCAAGAGAATCTATTTTTTCAATACTCTTCCTGAGCTATGGTGAATATCATTGAGCTCAAGAGGAGATTTTCAGAAGTGTTGTACCTCATAATTGTTAGTGGGTTTCCTACTTCAATGTGTGGGTTTGGAAATGGTGGTACAAAAAATTGAGTGGGAGTATATATTTGAGATGGATGTAGATGGGGTTGTGTATGAGGTGAATGGTAAGGATAAAATGGAGTTTGGTATGTAGAATATTGAGGAAAATATTGAGGCTATTGTGGATGGATCCCATAAGTTCTGTTAGAGTCGGTCTTGTCAGTCCTCCATCAGAGATCAAAAAACTCTTTCTGTATTTCATTTTTAGGAGTCTCGCTCCATTCACTCAGCTGCATTCCACTAGGGGCATGCCATAATCTAACGGAAAAGGTCTTGTCATTCATTTCCCCTCATGTCTGGCACCTGCTGTCTTAGGTCTTTTCATCAATGTTCACTAAAGTCCATGACAATCAATGTTCGATCTTTTAATGGACAAGAGTCATCTTCAGTCATTAGGTCTAGGGATTAGTCAATTTGGTCTTCAAACATGTCCAATAAAGCCATTCAGGCCAGAGGGAGGCCCTTACAAAGTTATGATTCAAAGATTTTCATCATCATGTTGACAGATTACGATTGTTCTTCAAAACTTCGTTTTGAAGAAAAGTCAAACAGTGTGTCATTTGTGATAATTTTCAAAAAGGTCTCTAGTTGATCTCTTCAGGCGCAGTCATGGTTTGCATGTCCAAATGCCCTGTCATACAGCCCCTGCAAAAAAGTGCCGAAAATTTCATCATTCTAGCTAAAACTTCAAAGGGAAAAGTGAAATTCAGTGTTGAATTAAATCAGGAAAAGGTGCCAAAATAAAAACATTATCAAAGTGGGTTTTGAAGAAACAAAAATTAAACCCATGACTCCAAGGTCTTTGTAAAGAATTTCCACAAGGAAACATAGTCATTTTGCATTCCAAGGTAGAGAGAAACATTGCAAAGAAGTTGTGAGGAGCTAGTGCTGGTTTGGAGTGAGATTTGAGGTGTTTTCCAGAGCGCGGCGCACACACAGAGGGGCACAACGCACATAGAGAGCGCAGTGCACAGAGTGCGACCCCACAGTGGTGGATATACACAGGCGCGGTGCACACACAGAGCGTAGGGCACTGGGTTTTCTGCATGGCGCACACCCACAAAGGCCCGAAATTGTTCCAAATTTGCCACAAATCGTTTGGAATTCCTTCTGATTGCCAGGTAGGGTCTATATCTTGGCTTGCTCATCCAATTTTGTGGATATAATGATGGTTCATGGCCATTTACAATTGCAATAAAAAACGCCTAAACCCTACCACTTGAAATCATCAAAGCCGTTGCTCTAGGGTTGCAAATTTGCTATATTGATACCAAGGTTCCTCCTCCCTCTCATTTTTCCCCCTCTTCCCATTGTTCCCTTCCCCCTATCCCATTTTTCCCTATTTTCCCCACCCTAAAACAATACTAAACCCCTATTCCCTATCCCCTCCACTCATTTGTCAATGTAAACCCCAAAACCCTACCTTATAAAATCCCCAAACCCTCCTACATATCCCTGAACAAAATTTCCCTCCATAACCCCAATTCCCATCATATTATTCCCCTTCCTAACACTCCCTTTTTGCATTGTTCCCCTTGGTGGCAGATATCACAACAACACCTAGTTTCATACCATCATCAAAGGGTAGTCCAAGCACAGTACACATACAGTAGTCATGGCATCTAAGCATTCATCGAAGTATGAGATGGAAACCCAAAGTGATTCATCCTCGGAAGAACAGGCTCCCCGGAGACATCATAAGAGTGGCAAGCATGTTAGGGATGAGCCAACCACCCTCACAGAATTGTAGGCCTGCCCTCTTGCTATGTCATGCTTCCAGCATTTACATGTTTGGATTTTTGTCAAAAGGTGGCTAGTGTTCGAGTTCATCATGAGTTGGCCCATCTTTTTGTGCTTCACCTACATGGAGATCATGCTATCTTGGCCGGTGTCACCTTCACATTGACACCTGAAACTGTCTCATTAGCAATCGGCATACCGAACGTTGGAGAACCATGGCACAAGAAACAGAAGGTGGATTGGTAGCATTATGAGCCTTACATTAAGGCCAGTTTCTTGAGGCAGCTCCAAAGAGTCTTTCCATTCCGGTATTTGAAAGATGAATATGCTCCACTCATGAAATTGATAATGAAATATTTCAGCTGTGAGGGGAGGTTCTCTCGTCTATATGCCTATCACATCAGGTTGCTCATGCACTTTACCAGGGTATGGATGATGAACATCCCATATTTCATTTGCAGGAACATAGAGAGAATGAACACCTTCATGCAGCACAAGGCCCCTCAGCAGCAACTTAACAATGTTTATCATTTTCCTCTTATTAAGATTTTGGTGGATCATCAGCTGGGATAACAGGGCATTACTTGGGATGACTTCATCTCCCGTGACCTCTTCAGCACTTCACAGGTATTATCCGAGGTTGAACATGAGATAGGTGGTCCTTCTCATCAGTATGAGCGACATGAGACCACTACTATGCCAGTATTCATCACCTATCAGAGAGGTAGTAGACATTTGTTTGTAGCAGTAAAGCGAGTGTTATCTCCACCCGGGGTGGAAGGGGCCTCGATTCCTACATCAGCAACACAGGTACATGACAGGGGCAAGAAGCCCATGCATGACGAGGGGCCATCAGGTGAACAAGAGACCGATTTCATCCTCATTCATGATGATGATACAGATGTGGAGAGTGCCAAGCTTAGGAGGACCATCCAGGAGCAGAAAACGGAGATCCAAGACTTTTCACTCAATTTGGAGAGGGCTAAGTGGATTATCAGGTATTTGGAGCAGAGGAACAAATAGCTCGAGGACCAACATGAGATCATGGAGCTGCAAAACATCCGTGAGAATCGCCAAGCTGCCCAACATAGGAGGATTGAGCTCATTCCATTAGAGCAAGAGATTAACAATGACCGAGAGTCTTGGCTCGAGCGTATCAACATCCACCTTGAGAGACTATTAGAGAAGGCCAACAAGGACAAAACCATATTTAGGTGGATGTTTTATCACTACAGGGCACAGAACATGAGTTCAAAGGCTCGAATAAGGAGTTTGAAGGCAAAATTTGAGAGAGCGACAAAGAGAAAAAAGAGGCAAAAAGAGCAAGATCGGCTTCAAATCTTGGCTGAATCCTTTGTGGCCTAGCATAGCACTTCATAGAGGATCTCCAGCCCAAATTTCAAAAAATTTGGGGCAATTTTGGTCACATGACAAATTTTTGGGCACAACACAGGGTTTTTCTCCCTGTGTGTCGCGCCACTAGCGCGGCGCTTAGGATTGGGAGCTCCAAATCACAAATGGTTTGCATTTTTGGATTCAACATGAAAAATCATGCTTGATGGTGCATGGAAAAGAAGTTTGGGCATGTTTTGAGTACCCAGGTGGTTAAAAACACTCAAAAAATGACCTCTCTGCCCCTATTTTGACACACAGGAAGCAGTCTTAGGAGAATGAAGTTTTGGAGCAGAAACTGAGCACCAAATTCAGAAATTCCACTTGGGTTGGAAAGTGGACAAGCAGGGCTTTCCAACAAGCACACTTGGGCACAATTTGGTTTCCAGCAGGTACCTCAAAATTGCCTCCAAATTGGCGCGGCGCATATAGATAAAAAGGCCAAAATCACTTCTGCTCCACGACATTTCGATTCGCAACTTTCTCCAAGTGGGCCCGCTCATTTACACTACATTTTTTTTTGGCACCTAAGGAAAAGTTTAAATAATATTTTCACTAAAGGATGGCTTCTATCCAAGTGGAAAAGGGAGGTGAGCAGTCACCCAAGCCATTTGTCATTTTTGTAACGTTGCACCTGTAACTAATGGTTGCCTTTCCATTTCCATTTTGTAATGATTTGAAAAACTCCCTAGCTGTGGGTCGTTCTATTTCCCAATGGCATAGTCTATTTATTGTATGCAAACCATTTGCAAAGGGTTGGTTGTAATTTCTGGGAGACTGTGGGATAGAAACTCAGTTCTTCATTGTATATTTTGACAGAGAATTAATGAAAGGCAACGGCTCTGGTTCATGAGATTCTTGTGGTGTGAGTGTAGCAAATGTGTTCTCTTTATGTTTCATATTTATTTCGTTATGTTTCACAGTTCATTCATATTCATTTCTAGTGAAATTTTCTAAGTAAGATAAGGTAGAATTCATGTTTATTGCTCTGCCTGTGGGAAAGTTTCACGTTCAGTGTTCTTCTTCTGTTGAAAAGTATTCATGTGTTTATTCCCTTTTCACCCTCCTAAACAATCTTTCCATTTCGCATTATTTCAAAACTAATTGCTAGAGTTTCCGCCTGTCTTTCCTCATGAAGTAATCTGTTCCTTTGTGTTAAATTCTCTGCTCATTGATGTTCAGTGGTCCCATTACATCCCAGTAACTTAGTCATTTATAAAAAATTTGCTTCTTGTATCCATATTTGTTTACTAGCCTAAAATCAATATTCACTGTAAGTCATCTCAGACCATATTGTTTATTTATTCACTGAGTGTGACATGGAGAAAGCCCTCTCCTGTTCTGGTAGGGCTAGCTACCAGACTGAGCGTGGTTTGTGGTTACCCTGAATTTTGCCTTCCTTCAGCCTAAGGCAGATTTAGGTGCTAACAGTTCCTTGCCAACCTTTTTTTCAAGATTGGTTTTGGGGTTGAGATGGCCAATGTTTCCAAGGAAGGTGTGTGTTCCAATTACCTTGAGGTGGATGTGCATAAGCTTAAAATTGTGAATTAGGCTCTTTCATCATACCAGGCTAAATAGGTTTCCATGGTCTTCTTGGAGCTATGCAACATTGTTACATTGGCAATTGACTTGCTCCATTGTCCTCTTGGTGAAATTCCTTCAACCTTGGTAACGAGGAACAACATTTAACATCATGTGATTCTACATGGACAACGCAAACATCTTCTTTTTGCTCATTTTGTATTCTTAACATTTCTACTTGTTTGGTTAGATTGCTAAGAATTTCTGTTTTATGTTCATCAAACAAATTTCAAAGTTTAGCTTGACTTACCGATCTTGATATGTGTTTGCATGTTTCACAAATTTCTTCAAATGATAATTGGTATACATCACCTCTACTCATGAGATCAAGGAGATCAATCCACTCATCGCTAATTGTTCTAAGTAAGAGGGTTTTTAGTGTGTCCGGTCCTAAATGATGTAGTTTTTCCCTCTTAACGTTATACATGAACCTCTCTATTAGATCCTAAAGGCTCTCATCTTCTCTTTGATTCATTTTAAAGATTTCTTCCTTAAGATCATGATATTTATATTTTTCTAGAAATATATTTTGCATATCATTCCATGATCTTATTTAATTAGTCCCTAAACTCATGAACCATTTAAGAGCTTTATCCTTCAATGTTGCCGAAAACAATCTTAGTTTTTGAGTTTTTAATATGTAACCATAAGATCTACAAAGGATTTCAAATTCAAAGAAAAAGGTTTCTAGATCCTTTGACCTTAGACCATGAAATTTTGGAAGAAAAGATGGAGGTATTTTCTTCATGTGCACACTACCATCAGTATTTTGAATAGGAAATCCAAGAGGATCTTCCTCATTGTCATCATCTGCATCCATTTCTTCTACATTATTTTCCATCTCTTCTTCTTCTTCTACCTGCAAAAGTGGATGGTGATATGGCTCTTACTACACCATGTGATCGAATTGGGGGGGGGGGTGGGTTGGTGTTGGAGAAATTTTGTTTTTGTTTTTATGATTGAATCAAAACTATAATGCAATGCAATTTTCTACTTTTGAAATTAAATATGCCTAATGAAAATATGTTTTTGTTTTTGCAAAAAGTAAAAAGAAATGAATCAACTAGGGAAGAAAATAATGCATACTTTGACACCTACCCGGCAACAGTGCTAAAAAGTGATGAGCCTCGGCATTGCAACAAGAATGCTGCAACTCCCAAGGCTATCGACTTTAATTATCAACTCAGGGTTTGTACAAACTTAAGAGGTATCAGCACTATATGTGCAGCATAGAATGTTTCCTTCCTTTGATGTCATGATGTAATGCAGTGCATGTACTAAAGTCAAATCCTAAACTAATTGTAGAAAATGAAATGTTCAAAATGGAACCTTAACCTATTGGAAGAAAGAAAGTACAAGGAAAGAAACATATTCTAATTGCATAAAGATCGTGAACTAAATGTAGAAGAAGCCTAGCTTAACCATATTTATCTCATGACCCGGATGCGGGTGTTAATGCTTGATTAGAAGTGCCATTACACCCCATGCTCAAGCCACATGTCTTCACGCTATCCCCAGGTGGTTTCCATGGATTTCGAACGGGTTCTGGGTGCCAGTACCTCCAGGTGCATTAAAGGCCCTTCAAGACAGGGGCATTCTCAAGGTTCAGCTGCCAAAGCATTAATCATGGCGCATACATACCGTTGTTCAAGAATGCGAGCCGGCACAGGTTTTAATCCTTTGATGGTTCAGGGAATTGTTAAGCAGGGAAACTCTGCAAGCGAAATTCCCATCCACGTAGACATTTCTCGCCCAGTTTTCAGGAGGAGTGTGCACATAGCTCAGACGAATGTGCAGGGGATTATACGGCAGCAAACGCTTCAAAGAAACTTCCATAACGGCATTTGCAGAAATCGCAGCAGGGATATATCAGTTAAGTTTTGTTCGCACAGTTGTGTAGAGGTCATCACGCTCCTCATGGCTCCTCGCGCTGGTCATAAGACGCCTCGCAGGGGTGGTCATTCCAGTCAGTCCAGCGGCACTAGACAGAGCGGACAGCCCAGCCCGAAGAGGATTTCTCCCTTAGCGTGTGCTTCGCCTCCCTCGGGTGCCTCGATGCATTCTGAGGACTTGGATAACACAGTTCAGATTGCTACTCTTTGCTACCATCGCCGGACGAATAAACCAGTGGTCAGAGCCCGCATTACAGTCATCTTCGAAGAGGAGGATGAGGCAGAGGATAGTAGCAATAATGATTTGGGGGAGAAGATGCCCACCACCTCAGAAAATTCATCCAAGGCCCAGGATACCTCCTACAATCCAGAAGTTCAGAGCAGAATTGAGGAGGATAGCACGGACGTTTACTCGGCAGAGCAGGAGGAAGCTGCCAAAGAACTCCGGAGTCTCAAACGGAAAGAACCAATGGTCTCTGCTGAAGGAATTATGAAGGCTCATATGGATTCCCCTGGCAGTGGCTTGAAAATTAAGGAAGAGGAAGACTCTCTGGATAATAAACTATACCTCAAGCTGCCTCCTGGTTATGACCGTATCGAGGACGTTCCAGATGGAGTAGAAGTTACTTGGGAGCCAGACCTGGTCCAGGCAGCTGAAGAATGGAAGCAGAGAGTGATGGATCGCGAAGCTGAGGCGAAGAAGTTCAATAGCAAATGACTGCAGACAACTCCGGGGTAAGCCTGTACTCAGGCGAACCGCTTCCTTTTCATCTTTTGTTATGTCCAGGCTTGATAGTATGCAATCTCTGAAGTTTAGTTGCCTTGTCAACTCGGTCTACTGTAACAGATCTCGTGGTCTGGTTTTTGTCTGTCTCAGTCATGTATGATTTTTCCAGGTTGGACAAGTTCCAGCTCAAGACATTTCTTTTTGGGTTTTTGTTTTCTCTGGCTCTTGCAAGCAGAAATACCAGTTGTAATGAGAAATTCCTTGACAGAGAGCTGATCAATAGCTCTCAGAGGTGTATACCTCTTGTAAATATTTTTTATCTTTTTTAATACAATAGTTCAGTCTTTACATAGCAAAAAAAAACCATATTTATCTCATGTGATGATTTAAACTAATTGAGCATGAAATATGATCTAGAGAGTACTAAATATTGTGTGCATGTGTAAATATAAAACAACTCATTTTAAAAAAAAATTGCTTTATAAATGCAAATGCTAATCTTTCCTTGATAGTTGGCAAGGGAGACAAGTGTGGAGCAAGATGGTTAAAATGGTCTTGATGGGATGGAGGTCAATTGGAGGCCTAATCCCAACTTCAATGTTGAATTTTCTCAATTCGGGCTCAAAACAGAATTTCCTACAAGATGCTACAGTGATTTCCTACAGGATCCCCTGATTTACTATATGAAATTATAATTCATCAAATGACCAAGAAAATGAAATCAAAATTGTATGGGTCAACTTTTTTTATTAACTAGGATGTCTTAGGTCCCAATTCCAAGTGGAATCCCTCAAAAAGACCTCTGTTAACCCATGCAAAAAATTAGAAAAACATTACTAGTTTAAAATCTAGAAATTCGAGAACTAGTGAGCTAGTAAATCTAAAAAATTCCTAACCTAATCGAGTGAAAATGCAATGGGGTAATTTTTTTTATGAACTAGAATGTTTTTTTTCATCTAATGCAAGTGGAACCAACTCGATTGAAACTCGTTAGCATGCTCTAAAAGATAGAAGAAATTTATTGTTCTTTCCCACAAAGGAGTTCCAAAAATCTAGATTTGGGAATAAGAAAGTTAATCCAAGTATCTTAATGATTACTATGACCTTTCAAATATTTTCCAGTGATGAAATTTTGCTTGTGAGCCTCCAAAAGAACTTACATTAACCATTAACTCAATCCTACAAAAACAAATCATTAATACTAAATGCAGAAGTAGAAAGAAATAAAAACAAGAGATGCAAGTGAATAAGCAGTGAAAAGAAGGAAAGAAAATGATCTACAAAAGGGCTTTGAGGCTCCTGGGATGGCCAAGCCCAAGGAAACTCAGATACCAATGGAGGAGAACAATATTTAGAAGCTAAACATGACACCAATATTCATTATTTTCATCAATACAATTACATCCCTGCAAGAAAATATAATGGAGCTGCAAAAATACAAGTTCTCTCAACAGGAACACTAATGAAAATATCTCCCTAGAGGAAAATATGACCTAGTACTTATACAAAATGATTAGGAATCATTCCCCATGAATGGAGGAAGCTTTCCCCACCCAAATCCATTGATTAGTGGATCTAGTCCCTAATACTAGGAATCTGCATTAAATGGCAGGGAACACATTCCTAGATTTTATCAATCATTGGAGTTCCGCAATTTGTGCCATAATTCCATAATATCTTGTTGATTTATTATTTTATAGTGATCCTCCTGTAATAGGGAGCAAGTTCCTAAATTATCTCCTCCTCCAAATCTTCATAATTTACCCAATATTCTCATAATATTCGACAAAAATAATTATTATTAGGCACAAATATCCAATTATTCATAAACCTTCCTAATGAATATATTAAAGTTAAAAATACATTATCTAATGCTAAAGAAAGGTTTAATGTGTTGAAGGATGGTCATAGGCCTTAATTTATGTTTAATTTAGAGGCATGGGCCTTAATTTATGTCTAATTTAGAGGCCCATCAGGGTGGACAAAGGAAGACATGCTAGGTTCAATTGATGACATAGATTTTAGGGTATATTCAGTACGTGCATCTGCAAAAAAATATGGAATTGCAACATCAAGCATACATTATTGGATTAATGGGATCACTTATACAAAGTACAGAGGGCATGTTATTGTTATGATTGAATAGGAGGAGGCCGAGGTGGTTGTGTGGTGTAAGGAGATGGCCCAAATTGGACATGTATTAGAGTTGATACAACTCAAATCCATAGTAGCTCAAATCTATCAGGGGAGGCCAAACCCTTACAAAGATGGGTTTCCTGGAAAATATTGGTGGAGTGGGTTTAAACAAAGGCATCTAGACCTTATGTTAGGAACATCTAAGGGCCTTCACAGAGACAGGGCTTTATATTTACGCCCTACAATTGTATCTAGAATCTATGACACCCTTTCCCATGCATATTAGAAACACTCTTATATCCCAAACCATATCTGGAACTGTGACAAAACAAGCTTATAGGCTGGAAGGAATTGTGGAATGCAGGTAATTTCCAAGAGAGGGAGAAGAACTGTGCCAAAAATATTTCCTAGGAGAAGGGAGTGGATCACTATTCTTTTTTGTGTCAATGCATCTAGTTCTTAAACCCCAGGTTTTTATTTATTTAAAGGTAAAACTCAACTTAAAAACTATATACAAAATTGTGAACCAATTGCATGCATGGTTGCACATCCCCATGCATGGATGACAAAGGAAATCTTTTTGAATTGTCTTTTTCACTTTCTTGCATTTGTGCCAATTGGTGTCTCGCCTAAAAATAGACACCTACTAGTTTTAGATGGCCATGGAAGCCACAAGGTAATGCATAAAATTGAGGAGGCCAACCATTTAGGCATTGACCTATTAATATTTCCATATCCTACCACTCACAAATTGCAACCCCTTGATGCCAATGTGTTGGGGCCTTTCAAGAACTATTTTAGAGAAAATTGAGCTTCGTGGATGACAAAGAATCTAGGTGTGGAGGTAAAAATGTTTGAGCTATTTGAGCTTGCAAGTAAAGTCTTTAAACCAGCTGTAAAACCTTCTAATATCAATGCTAGATTTCAGAGGACTGGAATTTTTCCACTGAATGTTGATGCTCTTATTAATGATACGAGATGCATCTGGGAATTTTTTGTGGAAGGTCAAGAAGCAGAGAACTTACATGACTAGGTTGATGCCCAAGAATATGTCGATTGGCAGGAAGATGTTATTCTTGTTGAAGGTATGATATCCCTTTCTCAAGGGAAAATCTATTATGATGAACATGTAAGTGAGACATAATTCAGTAATGAACCAAATGTCAATAACATGGAGGTTGCCACACCCACTGAAGCACCTACTAATTATGCATGTGATATTCCAAATGAGGGAGTTGATCATGAAAATGGCAATGCAAATGTGATTTCAAATGAGAATGTAACAAGAATCAACAATGAACAATTGAGTATGCAAACCCAAGTAACCCCACCATCATGGTTGGATGAGGCCATGATGAATAACAAAAAACATAATGTGTCATCCACCAATGATGAAAGCATGTCCATGCCTTCACAACTAACATAGTTGAGCACTAAACTTGTTCATTATTTTGTGGACAATGGATCACTGGAAGAACAGTCTATTCAATATGAAGAACCAAACAAATACAATAATGGGGTTCAATCATGTTTCCCTCAGGTTGAAAGGTAAGTGTCAAGGCATCAAGAGCATGTTACAATGAACCAAACAATACTTGGTAGGTTTGTAAAGCTACCAGTAAAGAGAGTTAAGGCCTCATCAACACATTCAACAACAAACTATCTTCATTTATAGAGGAGTTCATAGTTACTCACCTCTGAATAATATATAACCTAATGTTTAAGTATGAGCATAAAACACTTGAAATTCATGAATATAAATAGAGAAAAAAGTATTTGGCCAATGAAAAGAGAGATTCAAGGATCGTAATAGCAGCAGCTCGAGCAAAGGAAAGGCTTGAAATTAAAAAATAAAAATAAAACCAAGGGAAGAGAAGGAACATAAAAAACAGTTGGCAAGGAAAGAGAGGGAGGAAATAAAGGCTCAAAATGTGTTGGAAAAAGGAGGGGTGACAGATAGGGAAGAGTATGGTGAAAATCAGTTGGAGGAAAATAGGATGATGCCCAACACCTTGGAACACATTTCATATCGTACACCATCATACTAGGACATGATTAACATCCAAGTCCCTGACTATCAGCCAAGGGTTATACCCACCTCCTGTACACCTACTAGTGTAGGGGGTAGATCCTATGTATTATAAGCCACCTCCACTTAGTGTTGGGGTTAGTACCACAAGTGGACAATTCAGCTAGTCAATCTCGCCATGGTTATGAGTAAACTGGACTCAGGCATATGGAAACAACTTGGCTTAGGCAGGCAATTCAACAAGTTTGGGAAATTCAAAAAATGGAGGCCATCAAGAATAGGGGTGGCATGAATTTTTTGTTTGTAAATAAATTGCAATGTGGATGAAGCTACCATGAATTTTTTGTTTGTAACCAAATTGTTGTAACACCCTCGTCCCACATCTACCCAAGTAACCATTCAACAAGGATAAACATGTGACGAAAATTTACTATGATATGATTCAACCTCTTAAGTCACCTTAAGGAAGTGGAACCAATGGAAACACACCATAAATACCTTCCACATCACCAACAAGACTCCCAGGAACCATCCCAACATCCTCATTCCCACTATGTTTTTGGACCATTAAACTCTTAGATGCTCCCTTGATATGGTCATGCATGCATCCAGAATGCTCTGAACGCTCCCACACCATGGGTGTACATGCATCTAGGGAATTTATTGCCCAGTCTTGTGCATGAGTCTTTGATAATTGAGCCACTTTTTAAGGCCTAGAGCTCAAGCCATTGCCCAGAACTAAATGACACTTATATAACTGAAAGATGATAGTAGAACAATGATACAAATGAAAATATTTGAACAAGGGCTTGACTGGACCCCTACTAGCCATGACAAGAATTTCGTTAAACATGTCACAAATATGTAATCTATAGGTTTAAACAACATATTTGAGCATAGGGGTCTCACACTCATCTGAGAATTACTAATAAGCATTGATGTCTCAACACATTAGTTGCAGTTTTGTCCATTAGGACATAAATACATTGTTCATTCATTTACAATTAAAAACATGATGAGAACCATACATATCTACTGTCATAATACATGTTCATAAACCGCATAAGAGCAAAAAAAATACCAAGGAAATAATATCCATATAATCGACATATAAGACCGTATAATACTCATGAAATAACAAGGAGAAATAACCTCATATTAATGATGCAAAGGCCAACTAGTTGTGGGATTTCCATGAATCACCTGACCATAGACATGGCTAAGCCAAATCTCTCTTCAATTAGTCACCCTCATGTCATATTCCAAGCATGAATGTGGGATCTCATAAAAAACATTAATCAAAACCATCCAGGGCTTCCAAAGGCAAAGCCACCTCAAACAATCAAACAATGATTCCACTTGATGGTCAAACATCACAAAGCCATCACTAGATTGGTCTCTACCCAAGCCTTCTAGGGCTCAAGAGAATTTGTTCCAATCAAAGCTTCCAGTACTAGTAACTCAACCCGTAGTTGTCAATGCGCTCCAGAGTGTTTCTCCAACCAAGGCTCTAGGACTAGTAACTCAACCCACCAAGGGCCCCATAGTGTTTGTCCAACCAAGGCTCCAAGACTAGTCACTCAACCCAAGCTGTTAGAGGGCTCAAAGTAACTCAACCCAAGCTAAAGGAAACATCAAGACCAACTAGAAAACAAAGAAATAAATGCACAACACCATGGTTATCCAGGAAATGGCAAGGCTAGGAAAATCCACTATCAATCCTAGAAATCCTCCATGTCAGTTATACATCATGACCAATAAACCACATGCATATTCCGTGCATGCCAAAACTAGTGTGGAAAGCATACATGAAACTCGGTACCTACAAGAAAAATTCGTTGTAGCTATTTATCCTAATGTCCACTTACACTTTCCTACTCTTCCTTTTCCTTCTTTCTATAAAACTCCAAGTATCACACACTCTCCAAGAGTACTCCAAGAAAACTCGAAGTGTCCAAGAGTATGAGAGAGAGAGAATAAAGAGAGAGCTCCAAGAATGAACTGACAAAAGTCTGTGAGCTAATCCTCATAAGCATTTTTATTAATGAGGCCTCAATTTTCTTTATTTTCCTTCCTCCTCGCACGCAACATGTGACCTTTCACCTCCCTTTTCTTCTAATTTCTGTTAATAAGTGATTGTCAACGATGTTAACCAAAGTAGCAATAGGGGCTACCCCGATCTTGCATGGGAATTTTGACTTGACAACTTACTCTATTATGAGTCAAGTATCTTCTAGAGAGATTCTACTCGTCAATATGTTTCCATTGATATATGGCATGCAACGTAATTGTTCATGGTTTGAGAAATATTCATGTTTGCAGTTAGTAACCCCAGTTAGTGGGCTAAAACCCTATGGGGTTGTGGCATGGAACTCATAATTGGTTGTGGTCATTGAATAGTAAATAATTAATAATGTTTTTTTTTTCTCCTAAAATCTCTAAAAACGTTCACTTATTGAGGACCCTCTCAACTCAAGACATTTATATAAATAGTGACCCTCATATCCTCTTATAGTAAGGATTTTGTTGTTTCAAATAGGACATCGTGGCATTTTCACTATAATTTTTTTCTGTGAAGGTTAAAAATTTGAAATTAAAACCCATTTGAATGGAAATCTTGGTGAATTGCATGCCCAAATTTCAGATCTTGGTTTGCTATACATTCCGAGATATGATTTGAGGAGGTTAGGGATTTTGTAGGCTCCCAAACTCCATGTTAAACAGGTGGCGTTGGGAAACTCATCATAACTTTGTCTATGAGAATTGGATTCAAATTTCATGAATAGTGATAGTAAGAGGACATACTTTAGTTTGTTGGGTATCATTTCAGGGTCGATGGTCACAACAGTGACACATGGCTCTTCGTACATGTTCCCTCTACTAAACTAGTCTATAATCTGGTCATCGTGGGAGATTGGGCATAACTCTTTCTTGTAGAATCCAATCTTGATTAGACCTCCGAGGTTGAAAATATGACTTAGAGGGCTACCACGGGAGAAAATTTCAGACCGTGGAGATCCAAAATTACATAGATACAATAGATTCAATATTGAGCTCCTAGAAAGCAAGAAAAGGCATGCATTCAAGTATCACTACAGTAAGGACCACACATCAAAATTCGAGGGTAAAACTCCTAAAGAAACGTATATATGATTAGTGTTTACATTTGAACTTTTAGTTTCATCTCTAACATATGTTTTTGCAGGACAAAGTAAGTATATACAGGGTCTCGGTTATATCTCTATGTCTTTATATGTCACAGTTAGTTTTGATACCGCATTTCGAATGTCCTATTCTTGATATTACACATTTGATGCTACATATTCTTGATGCTACACCAAGTTTGATAAATCTATATGATGTTGTAAGTTCATGTTACTTGTCTTTTCATAGTTGATATAATGGTCTTTGTTTTTGTACTTAGAACTTGGTCCATCACAAGTCTAGGGTCTGTCATCAATTTTTATTGTATATATCTTTAGGTCAGTTTTGGATATGTCTTGCATAGATTCCAAGCCTATATCAAGAATGGGAGTGTTTGTCTACTACTACTACAAGTCAACAACAAAAGTGACAAGCACACTTCAGGTATGCATTGTAATTTATATTTATATTTATTCATTATTATGCACTGACATGTGTTTTGCAGGTAGAGGTAAGTTGAAGGGTATTTTGTTTTCTTTTGGGATTGGTTTCATGGGGCAAATTTTGCATGCATGTAGAAGAAAATTCAAGCACAACATCAAGCAAGAATTCAAGAGCAGAAGTATCAAATGAAAGGAAGCATTGCAGTAGGACATCCTTAAAGACATGACAACTAGCTAGATATCGTGAAGTATTGATAAGGCCAGGAGTCATCATTGTAAAGTTGTAAAATAGTAATCCTTGTAAAGATAATAAAAGAGTCATTTGTAAAGAGTTATTGTGCCTAGAGTTGAAGAGGCAATGTTTGAAGGTATAGGAGTCACTGTTGGGATGATTTCATGGTTGGGTTGCAGGTCATAGAGTGATTGGGTATTTGGTCAAGTACATGAAAATCATTGTACATCTAATTGTATCATGGATTATTATCTTTGGTTTGGGAATCCATAGTCTTGTCCTATTTCAGTCATTATAGGGTGGCAAGGAGGTGTTAGGCAGGTGTATGAAGTCACCTACAGGCTGGGGCCTGTGAGCACTTCAGGGTGGTAGGTTGGTCTAGGGTGTTGGGGCATCCATTTAGTTGATTACTGAAGAAACTAGGGCATTGGGGTGTCCTTCCAATGGGAGTTGGAGAAGAATGCTATTCTAGAATTCAAGGAAGTTGGTGCTTTTATTTCAGTTGGGGCTAGAGATTAAAGAATTTAATAGAAAAGTGTTCGACGGTTTTTGACTCAGAGGGAGATTTCCACCTAACATTATTGTGCCTATTATGTTCTTTTATTTATTTTTATTAATTGATAAACATTAATAATAATTCAAGATTAACTAATGCTCTAAAAAATATTTAAAAGTGCTCATTGCTAAGAAATATTGATTCACCCCCCTCTCACTATTTCCAACAATTTCCATTATTTTCATAAATAAATGTGGCAAAATTCCATTTTGTCTTTCTAAATACTTTTCCATTGCCATTAATTAATCACGAGTTGTCCCCATCTAATCTAGATGGATATTGGTGGCCACCCACCTATTCCACCGTTATAGACATTTTTGGGCACTACAACCCCAATCATAAATGTCCATAAACTAAGGGCTCTTAAGTCCCTAAAAGGTTTGCTTCACTCCCTAAAGGAACAAGGTCAGCTGATTACATCATCTCCCAAAAGTTCTCCATAGAAAACTGCTCAAAACAGGTCAAAACTGGACCATACAGAATGCCCAGTGCAGAGGGTGCGATGCATATCACCTACTCAGTGTAAAGGGTGTGATGCATACTGGATAGCCCCTCTGTAGGGTGCGATGGGCGAGAATGGACAAATGGCAGAGACAGTTTGTGAGGTGGAGGATCATAGAATCTTCCAGAAACTTCTCCTTTGACACTTGCCTCTCTGATTTTGCCCAGTGATGAGTAAGAGATCATCAATCTCCAAGTGGAATCAAGAACTATCAAAGAGAGGACACTAATCAAAATCCCATAAGCTGACTCACCCCCCCTACAATCATCTATATATGGATCCCTCATCACATAGATCCAAAGCCTGGAATCTTGTATCTTGTAGAGAAGTGCTGTTGGTTTCCTGGTGTAATATCATATTGTTGGGTGATCTAAGTTTTACATGAGGTGAAGAAGGGCTTTCTTGTTGGAGGATGATGCCAGGTTATTACAATTGGTTGTAATCCTCTTGCTATTCTTGATTTTAATAAAGCTATTCAAGTTTTCCTCCATATTCTTGTATGTTTGATTGTATATGCATTTGTGTGGTCAATACATATCTGGTCCTATATTGTTTATGACTATAGATCTCTGTTCTTCGATAGTATTATGCTACTTTGATTCCACAGGTGCTCTTTGAAGCTGGGTAGATGAAGAAGAAGCAGCAAATATCTATCGGGAAGGAGAGGAACCAAGCAAGGAACCAAGCGCAAGACTAAGGTTGGTGTCCTCTGTTCCCCTCTTATCTATTTTTCATAAAGGAAAGCGAAAGTAGTTTTAACTCGTTTGTTTCTAAGATAGCTACCAATCTTAGTGGGAATAGCAGCTCTAAGTGGACACTATTCCTGGTCTAAAAATGGCGACTCTGCTGGGGAGCGAATAGATTGTTTGTTAGTCTATATTTGTTTGTTTTATAAACTTATAGACAACGCCTGAAGTCAAGCCAGCTAGCCTTCGAACTGCATTTGCTATGCAAGTGCAAAGTAGATCAATGTTGCTTCAATCTATCTCTGGGTTTTGTTTATAAATTGAACAATTCGATCTGCAAACACTCTAATTGCCCTAGTGGTGGCTCTAGTAACCTCATTAGATCAACCCCTATGATTTATATTTACTGAACATCACTTGCTCGACCTAAATCCCTGAACTAAACTGAAAATTATGACCAAAGACTAGATAAAAGTCTCGCACTGGTACCATCGCACCCTCTCCTCAAGGTAGTCTATATGCATCACACCTCCCGTGTGCAGTAGGTGAGATGCATACTGGATTCCCTGTGTAATAGGTGCGATGGTCAGAGAAGGTTAATTTTGCCTTCAGACTTTGGTTTTTCTTCACTCTTTTCAGATCTATTCAGGATTTTTGTTGTCTGTGGTAAGTATATCTCTGTGGAAACCCCCTTCCCTTCCGTCATTCCGCCTCCATTGTGAAAATAACTGTAAGTGTTTTTATGTATTGTGTGCCATTTTCAGTTCTCTTTTACAAAGAAGTAGCGTAATCAAACTGTCGTTTCTTGATCTGAAAGTGTCGCAAGTGTCGTTTTCAGTCATAGAAGAGAATCCCATTGTTCTTGATGGTCAGTTATACTGTTACTCTTGTATGTGATTTGAATTAGTAGTTTTTCAAGGGTCGAAAACAATTTTCAATTCGAAATTGCAAAAGTGTCGTCCTTATCTTCACTTCATTTTGAAAAGAAATTTGTTAGTATTGTCGCTTTGAAAAGATAGTTTAGATTTGCACCTAGTATTCTTCTTGTCATTCACACATTAAGAAGGCTAAAAACAAATACATGCATGTGCATTTTCATTTAGACTGCTTGGTTTGATTTAGGACAGTGCATTTAGTGTGTGCTCTCTGCTCTTTGTTGAAAGACCGTCGGTTCTCTTTCCTTAGTAGCTAGGATTTTCATTGCAAAAGAAGATAAAACGATTATTTATCGTCTTAGACTGCATTTTAGGAATTGTATATATACATCACGTGGTGAACCTGAAAGGAAAACTTTTTAAACAAGATCAACTATAAAATAAATTTAATTAATCTAAAAACGCTTTAGAACCTAACGCACAACATCTAGAAGTCTAGGCTAGAGACGTATTTTGGTGTCGTAAAGCTTGGTAACTATCGCTTTCATTGTTTGTTGGGTGATTCCTCCTCTTTGAGACGACAAGTGCCAGTACGGACTTGTGCTCCCACGTACCATCGAGTATATATTGGGAGACCACAATAGGCTATATCCTTTATCCTTAG
>APFE030123384.1:0-11809 GCA_000404065.3 Pinus taeda | reverse complement strand
TGAACAATTCTTGGATGATTCAAATGAAAAGACCTCCTTTCTATATATAGGAGTCTAAGGGGTCATAACATAATCAGACCCAACATAACAATAATAATGTAAGGGCACAATAATAACAATAGTGGGCTTCTATGGGGCACAATAGTAACAATATGGGCATTACATGGGTACATCAATATAATAAGTGGGTTTTACTAATAATAATAAGGGGTTACACTAGTAGTATAGGGGCCTAACATTCTTGCTATTCTTGATATTAATAAAGCTATTCAAGTTTTCCTCCACATTCTTGTATGTTTGATTGTATATGCATTTGTGTGGTCAATACATATCTAGTCCTGTATTGTTTATGACTATAGATCTCTGTTATTCAATAGTATTATGTTGCCTTGATTCCACAGGTGCTCTTTGAAGCTTGGTAGACGAAGAAGAAGCGGCAAAGATCTATCAGGAAGGAGAGGAATCATGCAGGGAACCAAGCGCAAGACTAAGATTTGTGTCCTCTGTTCCCCTCTTCTCTATTTTTCATAAAGGAAAGTGAAAGTAGTTTTAACTTGTTTGTTTCTAAGATAACTACCAGCCTTAGTGGGAATAGCAGCTCTAAGTGGACACTATTCCCGGTAACATCCACCTAGACACCCCAGTCAGTTTCATATGTTTCCTTAATTGTATCACAGTTTACTATTTTTGGCAGTTTTTCGTGTCCTGAACTTCTGGAGCCGTTTTGAGGCCCTAAATGTCTTCAGGGATTGTTATGGAAATTTTACTAATATATGTATTCCTCAGAGAGATCTTTCCAACGAGGTATCATATGCGTCAAACGGAGATAATATGACCAAGTTACAACCCCACGAAGTTGGTTTCCCAACTAACCCCAACGGAGCCCATAAACTCTTGGTGTTACATCTCCTCAAGTTAGGGTTTTGGTTTTTTATGGTTTACTCTTATTCTTCAATAATAAAAATTCCCTTGAGCATCATTTTAACTCATTCTAGAGGCATGTAGCCACCACATCTCTTCTCAAAGAGAAGCTACCATCGCCCAAGTTATCTTATTTCCATTCTGTTTGTAAGCATAGTTCAGTGTTTTTCTATTAATGAAATGAAGTGTTTTTCTGTTGCATCTATGTGTGTATGATTATATCTATAAGTTTTTGCATTCATGCTTAAGTTCGGATCAATGGTATCAGAGTAGTTTTCTCTTCCTATGTTTTTCTTTGCATGTCCCTAAAGAGGTCAGGGTATAAGGAGTTAGGGCTCGATCTGGTTGAACCATTGCAGGATCAACCTCACAAAACCTGACAACCTCCCAAGGTGGAAGAAAAGAAAGATGAGAGGGTAGCAGATCCTTTCAAAATGTTGCTCAAGGAAGCCCTTGAGTGACAGAGTGATGCGATGATGGATAACTTTTCCCAAATCTTTCGACAACTACCCGCAGGTGATGCATCTTCATCCAGCAACCACTCTAGAGGTGCCACTCCTTTTAAGGTGCAAGTTAACTTCTATATTCCATATTCAAAGGCCTAATAGATGCAAATGTCGTAGATAAATGGATAAATTTATTGGAAGGATATTTTTCAATTCATGAATTTTCCAATCGAGAAAAGATTACATTTGCACTTCTCAAAGCGCCCCACACATCAAGGACTAGTGGGAAACCTATTGTGAACAAAAGGATGAGAGTGAACCCTCATTGTTTTCTGCTACACCCACTTGGAATTATTTCTAGGACGCCATCAAGGAACAATAATACCCTATCATGATCTATGAAGATAAATACATAAAGTGGACCATGCTACCACAAGGTAGGGACCAAGATTTGTCATAGTTCACAAATAATTTCCATACCCTTCGCATTAAGCTGGGTATTAAGGATACTGAGTGGCATTTGGTGCTCAAGTACTGCAGCTATCTACACAAGTACATCCAGGATGAGATGGAGTTCTGGGACATTTCCTCACTCGGTGTGGCATACTGGTACGCTGTAAAGATTGAGCAGAAGTTTAAACAAAAGAAGCGGGACTTTGGATTTGCGAATCCAAAGCAAGGAAAAGGTACCACCAAACACCAAAACAAGGGACCAATCCAAGGCAGGGCTACCTAAGACAACCAACTGAAGCCACAAGCAAAGAAAAACAACACAAAGACAAAGAAGGACATGAGAATATGGTGTTAGTTCCATAAGAGCTCCACTCACAATACAAGTGAGTGTCAGGCCAAGCAATCACTGGTGGCCGAGATGAAGGCTTCTAAATCATACGCAGGTTCCGACTCTTAATCAGAACCCAATAAGGGGACTGAAAAAGGGAAGTAGATCATTAATGCATAGCCCAGTGCCACCATGGCCACCACAAAGATCCAGAAAATTGAGACTGAAGATCTAAAGGAGGGGGAATGCTTCTTCCACTCATAGATGTGGATGAAGGGTTCTCTACTGGAGTTCATTGTTGACAAAGAGTACCAAAAGAACTTGATTTCAGCAGAATTCATGAAGTGGCAAGGCCTAAACACTAGAACACATCCACATTTGTACACCATCGTGTGGCTCCACCAAGGACGAGATCTTCGTGTCAGCCAGTAATGTCGCCTTTCCTACAACATCAAGCCCTTCATGGATGAGGTATTGTGTGACATTGCTCCTCTTGAAGTTTCTGATGTATTGTTAGGACAACCATACTTGTGGAAGTGACATGTTGTATATGAGTCTAGACCTCACTCTGTGATTATTATTTGGCTACTAAGTTGTATAGGATACCGGAGGTAGCCCCGCCTTCCGCCATCTCTTTGATCATTGCAAAGAAATGCAGTAAGATCATTTCCTAAACCAAGAAAAAAAATTTCCTTATGATTCGCCCCTAATGCAAGAAGAAGGTTGTGGCCACAGCTTCTAGGCAGGGCTCCTTTGCATAGCAACAGCAGACGGATAAGGTCATGGAGGAGTACAGGGATATTTTCACCTCACCCACACAGGTACTTCTGCACTGTCTAGTCAAGAACTCCATCGATTTGACCCCGAGCGTGCCACTTCCCAATGGATTGATCTATTGATGCTCTATTCTAGAAAACAGTGAGATCAAGAGGTGGATTTAGGAACTACTACAGAAAGGGCACATTAGGTCAAGCTCATCATCCTGTGGGAGCCTCATTGTATTGGTATAGAAGAAGGATGAGACTTGGAGACTCTATATTGAATATCGAGAGCTGAAAAAGATCACTGTCTGTAATAGGTACCTAATCCCGTGGATTGATGACCTTCTGAACCAGCTCAAGGGGGCCAAATATTTTAGCAACATTGACTTGAAGTCAGGTTATCCCCATATTCCTATTGAACCCTTTGATGTGTGTAATATCTTCAAATCCAAGGAGGGCCTTTTTGATTGATTAGTCAAGCTGTTCGGATAGATGAATTCCCCTAAAACCTTCATGAGACTGATGGACAAAATTTGCAGCCCTTCACCAATGCATTCATGGTGGTATATTTAGATGACATTTTGATCTTCAACCAATGTTGGGAAGAGCATCTCCACCATATTTGATAGGTCCTTCAAACCCTTCAACAATACAAGATGTGTGCTAACTTAGAGAAATGCACCTTTTGCCTGACTCAGGTTTAATATCTGGGGTACATCATTGATGAGTAGGGTGTACATGTGGAACCATCCAAGATACAAGTCATTTGGGATTGGTGATCCCCAACCACTCTAATAGAGCTCTACATCTTTTTGGGTCTTGCTAATTTCTACCGTAGGTTCGTGTTGGGGTTCTCTCATATCACTTGGACTTTAAGTCAAGTCACCAGGGGTGGAGCGAAAGAAAATTTCTTTTGGTCGGAAACCCAACAACGAGCATTCTCTGAGTTGAAGAATCACCTTTGTTCTACACTAGTGCTCACATTACCAGACCTGCAATAACCATTTGAGATTGAGACAGATGCCTTTGACTATGCTATTGGTGCAGTTCTTACTCAACATGGGAATCCAGTGGCTTACCACAGTGAGACACTTTGAGACACAGTCTGAAAGTACCCCACTATGATAAAGAAATGTATTCCATTGTGCAGGCCCGTCATCAATGGAAGCATTACATTCTGGGAAGGAAACAGTCATCCACACAGACCATTGGCCTCTACAGTTCATATAGACACAAGGGATGTTGAAGAATGATCGCCATCAGAAATGGTCCACCTATATGCATGAGTTCCATTTGAACATTAAGTATAAGAAGGGAGCACCAATAATGACATTGATTGCCTCAGTTGACTACTGGTCATGGCACTAATCAATGTGCTCAACTCCTGTGGGCACGAGACATCAGGGCGACCGCATCTTTACAAGGGCGATTCAAAATTTGATAGCATATACCAGACACTCCTAGAAGGCGAGCGAGTTCCAAATTTTCACATTCAGGATGCACTATTATGCCACTTGGGGCACATACGTGTTCCTTCAAGTGAGCATGGCAAGATGATTTGGGAGGTGCACTACAGTCGGGTCGTTGGATATTTCAGAGTAGAGAAAATACTGGTGGTATTGCAAAAGTATTTTTATTGACCAAAACTTCGTTAGGATGTTGCGAAGTACATTAGATCCTACACCTCCTACACCATTTCCAAACCAACCATCAAGAAGAAAGGACTATATACTCCTCTACCTAGTCGTAGTTGACCTTGGGAATTTATCTCCATGGATTATATGTCAAGCCTTCCTTCCACTAAGCATGGAAATGATTACATTTTCATGGTCATCGACAGATTCTCTAAGATGGCCATGATGGAAGCCTGCAAGAAGAGTATCAGAGCAGAGGTCACTGCTAAACCCTTCTTTGAGCGAGTGTGGGTACACTTTGGGATCCCACGGTCCATTATCTCAGATTGGGACAGCAAATTCCTGAGTGCATTTTGGTCAAGTCTCTAGTCGATGCTGGATACAAAACTTACTAAGTCTAGGACTTTCCATGCCCAAACTGATGGCCAAACAAAGGTTGTCAATAGGATGATCGTACACATTCTACGCATGTACAACTCGAAGCATCCACACGCATGGGATGAAAGCCTCCCCTATGTCCAAAATAGCTACAACGGAGCTCTCCACAGCTCAATAGGCCACAACCCCTTTCAAGTAGGGCTCAAATTTTATCCATTATGCCCCATTGATGCGGCCATACCATTTGCAGCCACTCGGGTAGATTTGGCTCACGTGCAGTCCGAAGCTGAAAGGGCTAACAACTTCATTGAGCGCATTCAACACATCCACCAATAGGTCCATGATATATTGGAAGGAGCCAATGCTAAGTACAAGCATTGCCATGATCATCATTGAGTGTCGCACACATTCTAGGTGGGGACAAAGTTTGGCTTCAATTGTAGAAGGAGTGCCTTGCTGGACCCCACCACAAGAAACACCCACTCTGATATGGGCCATACACCATCACCAAGGCTGTTGGTGACAATGCCTTCGATCTCAACATCTCATTGTTCCTTGGTGTGCACCTAGTGTTCAATGTAGATCACCTTCAACCATACTTTCCATCATTGTTGGACACATCTGACATTGCAAAATAGCTCACACCAACAAAGCTCAGCCCGAACTATATGGAACAGGCCACAACTGATTGATCATGGACACACAAATCAGGAACACTCAGAAACAAAGGATACAACTATACTGAGTTGTCAAAGTAGGCCAACTCCTTCACCAGGTCAAGTGGTTCACTAGGGACCAGATTCAACAAAATTTTCCTCACCTCATAGAGGATTTGCACGCACTGGGGACAATTTGCTTCCTAAGGGGGGAGGAATGATCCAGGTGGGTATTCGTAGCCACCTGCCTATTACACCTAGACCCCCTAGTCAATTTCATTTGTTTCCTTAATTATAGCATAGTTTACTATTTTTGGCATTTTTTCGGGTCCTCAACTTGGAGTCGTTTTGAGGGCATAAACGATGTTTTTTTGGCAAAATTCTTCACATAATTTGAAGTGAAATCGCATTATTAATTGTATTCCTCGGAGAGATATTTCCAATGAAGTACCATATGCATCAAATGGAGATAATATGACCAAGTTACGACCCCGGGAAGTTGGCTACCCAACTAACCCCAACTAACCCCAACGAGGCCCATAAACTCTTGGTGTTACATCTCCTCGAGTTAGGGTTTTGGTTGTTTAGGTTTTTCTCTTATTGTTCAATAATAAAAAGGCCCTTGAGCCTCATTGTAACTTAGTTCAGAGGCATGTAGCCACCACATCTCTTCTCAGAGATAAGCTACCATTGCCCGAGCTATCTTATTTCCATTCTATTTGTAAGCATAGTTCAGTATTTTTCTATTAATGAAATGGAGTGTTTTTTTTATGCGTCTTTGTGTGTGATTATATATGTAAGTTGTTTCATTCCTGTTTAAGTTCAGATAACCATCACTATGATTTTTCTTAAGATTCAGCTTGAAATAAGTGTCCCATCAACCATGGTTATTATTTTTGCTTTATTAACTTTTATTACATGGAATTTTTACCAGGGTTGTTACAGAACTCTCCCCATTGGGGGAACACCATCATTGATTTATAATAACACCTATAGCCAACAAGGCTATTGTAAGCAAAAAAAACTTCCCATTGAGCTTTATAACCTAGCTCGTTGCAGTATTTGCAATGATCATCCCACTGAAAGTCAAACCAACATGACAACATAAAAATTATATCATCATAATGACATGACACCCATACCACTTATTGGAGCTTTATAACATATCTCATGGCGATATTTACATCCATATACATATGTACATATACCAAGCATCACCAAAACATGTACCAAAAACATATATCAAAGCATCCACTCAAACAGCAAATAAGCAAGGATACATAGCCTTCATTTGATTTGCCATCTCCGATGTAGCTTCATCGGGTCCAAAGTTCTTCCCTTGCACTTTAACCTGCCTGACTTCTCAGTTCCAAAGCTTGAGCATCTTTCTCTACAAAATACATTATGGTTCTGGCTAGGATTCTCCTTCTGGCTCCACCTACAATACAGACAGGTTAATCACATGATCAACATATTTAACATGCTTCTTAAAAAATGACACATGGAAAAAATCCTGGAATTTCATTATCAGAGGTAGTGAAATTCAATAGGATATTGGCCTAATCCTCTCAATAATCCTGAAAAGTCTATAAAACTGAAATGCTAGCTTGGCACATGATCCAATCCACAAGGAGCTCCTCTTTGGATTGATGTGCAAGTACACCTATTCCCCAACCTGGAACTCCTTGGAAAACCTATTCTAATCTGCATAGCTCTTTTGCCTATCTTGTGATACTTTTAATTTCTTATTGATTACTTGGATTTCCCACTCCATGTCTACCAACATGTATGGTCCAATAAACACCATGTTAACTAGATCACTCCAATTGATGGGAGTATTATCACTCTGCCCATATAATGCCTCAAACAGACTCACTCTCAATGACTCTTGCTACCCATTGTTGTAAGCGAACTCTACTAGTGGAAGGTACTCTTCCCACTTCCACTACTTATGCATCACATACATCCTCAACATGTCCTCCAATATCCTGTTGACCCTTTCTATCTGTCCATATTTCTATGAATGATAAGCTACACTGAAGGCCAACTTTGTGCCCAAACTTGCAAATAACTCCTTCAAAAACTTGGAAGTGAACTTTGCATCCCTACTTGATCCGGATTTAAACAGGAACGCAATAGATTACAGGGATAACCATCAATACAGAGATACGATAACCATAAATAAAGAGATGCAGCGGAAATAATACTTCATTTCATTAATGGAAAATACTGAAACATGCTTACAATCAGAAATGGAAATAAACTAGCTAGGGCGATGGTAGCTTATCTCTGAGAAGAGATGTGATGGCTACATGCCTCTGAACTGTGTTACAATGAGGCTCGAAGGCCTATTTATTGTTGAGAAACAATGAAAAACCCTTAACATTCCAAAACCTAACCCTAGGAGATGAAACGCCAAACTGTGGGCCCCGTTTGGGGGTAAGTTGGTACATCAACTTCCCGGGGTCGTAACTCTAGCATATGATCTCCGTTTGACGCGTACAATAGCTCATTAGAAAGATCTATTCGAGCACTATCATTGTTGGAACGGGCAACATCGGTCCATCCCATGGACCCATGTTGCCCCCGGATTCCCCAAAAAACGTCGTTTAGGGCCTCAAAACGGCTTCAGAAGTTCAGGACCCGAAAAACTGCTAAAAATAGTAAATTGTGCTACAATTAAGGAAACTGAAAATGCTGAGAAATACAATGGTGGGGGTCTAGGTGGACTTGGCAGGTGGCCACCAATATCCACCTGGATCATTCCTCCCCCCTTAGGAAGCAATGGTCCCCATTGCGTTGAGTTCCTTCATGAGATGAGGAAACTTCTGCTGAACTCGGTCCCTGATGAGCCACTTTCCCTGGTGAAGGAGTTGGCCAGGTTTGAAAACTAGATACAGTTGGATATTCTGTTGGCGAGTGTTCTTGATCTGTGTGTCCATGATCTGATCAGTTGCATCTTGTTCCATGCAATTTGGATTTAATTCTGTGGGTGTGAGCTGTTCTGCAATGTCAGATGTGTCTAGTAATGGTGGAAAGTATGGCTAAAGGCGATCCACATTGAACACTGGGTGCAGGACAAGGAATGGGGGAATGCTGAGCTCAAATGCATTGTATCCCACAGCCTTAGTAATGGTGTAAGGACCATATCAGAGTGGTCTCAATTTCCGGTAGGCTCCAATAAGGCGTTCCTTTTGCAAATGCAACCAGATTTTATCGCCTATTTGAAACTTGTGTGGCACCCGATGTTGATCATGTCGCTACTTTTACTTGGCATTTTATTTCTCCAGAATTTCATGGACCTGCTAGTGAATATGTTGGATGTGCTCAATGAAGCTGGTTTCCTTGTTTGTTTCAGACTGGACATGAGTCAAATTTGTGTGACTAGCTGCAAGTGGCATGGCCACATCAATGGGGCATAGTGGCTGGAATCGCAAGCCCACCTGAAAAGGGTTGTGGGCAGTCGAGCTGTGAAGAGCTCGATTGTAGCTGTGTTGAACATAGGGGAGGCTCTCATCCCATGTGCATGGATGCTTTTAGTTTTACATGCGCAGAATGTGTACAATCATCCTATTGACAACCTCTGTCTCGCCATCAGTTTGAGGATGGAAGGCTGTGGACTTAGTGAGTTTGGTGTCCAGCATTGACCAGAGATTGGACCAAAATGTATTGAGGAACCGACTGTCCTGATCTGAGATGATAGACTATGGGATCCCAAAGTGCACCCACACTCGTTCAAAGAAGAGTTTAGCAGTGGCTTATGCTGTGATATTCTTCTTGTAGGTCACAATAATGGCCATCTTTGAGAACCTATCGACGACCACAAAAACACAGTCATTTCCATGCTTAGTGGAAGGTAGGCCTGACATGTAATCCATGGAGATGGATTCCCAAGGTCAACTAGGGGTAGGCAACGGGGTATAGAGGCCTTGCTTCTTGATGGTCGGTTTGGCAATGGCACAGGCAGTACATGATTTGATGTACTTCCCGACATCTTGTCGAAGATTCGGCCAATAGAAATAATTTTGCAGTACTGCCACTGTTTTCTCAAGCCCGAAATGCCCAGCAGCCTGACTGTAGTGTGCTTCCCAAATCATCATGGCACGCTCACTTGAAGGAACACAAAGGTGACCGAGGTGGCATAATAGGGCATCCTGGAGGTGAAAGTCTGCAACCTGCCGACCCTCCAAGAGTGTCTGGTATGTGTGGCCGAATTCTGGGTCGCTTTTGTAGAGACATGGCCAATCAGAAGTCTCGTGCCCGCAAGAGTTGAGCACAGTGGTTAGCGCAAGGATCGGCGATCGACTGAGGCAATCTGCAACATTATTGGTGCTGCCCTTTTTATACTTGATATTCAAGTGAAACTGTTGCAGGTATGTAGACCACTTCTGATGGTGATCATTCTGCAATTTCCCTTGGGTCTGTATGAACTGCAGAGGTCGGTGGTCTATTTGGATGACCGTTTCCTTCCCCAAAATGTAATGTTTCCATTGTCGGCAGGCCTGTACAATGGAATACATCTCTTTATCATAAGTGGGGTACTTCCGGACTGTGTCTGAAAGTTTTTCACTATGATATGCCACTGGATGTCCATGTTGAGTAAGGACTGCCCCAATAGCATAGTCAGAGGCATATGTCTCGACCTCAAATGGTTGTTGAAAATCTGGTAACGCGAGCACTGGTGCCGTGCAGAGGCGATCCTTCAACTCCCTGAATGCCTTCTGTTGAGATTCAGACCAAAAGAATTTTGCTCTCGCCCTGCCCTTGGTGACTTGACTCAAGGGCCAAGAAATATGAGAAAACCCCAACACAAACCGGCGGTAGAAGTTGGCAAGACCTAGAAAGTTGCGGAGCTCTGTTAGAGTGGTTGGAGAGGGCCAATCCTGAATGATTTGGACCTTGGCTGGATCGACATGCACCCCCTTTTCATCAATGATGTATCCCAGATACTGAACCTCGGTCATGCCAAAAGTGCATTTCTCCAAATTGGCACATAGCTTGTGTTGACGCAGTGTTTGGAGAACCTGTCGGATGTGGTGAAGGTGCTCTTCCCAACTCTGGCTAAAGATCAGAATGTCATCCAAGTATACTACTACAAAGGAGTTGGTGAATGGCCGCAAGATGTCATCCATTAGCCTCATAAAGGTTGCAGGAGCATTCGTCAATCCGAAAGGCATGAACAACCATTCGAAGAGGCCCTCCTTGGATTTGAAGGCAGTCTTCCACACATCGGAGGGTTCGATTGGTACCTGGTGATATCCCGACTTCAGGTCGATCTTGCTAAAATATTTCGCCCCCTTTAGTTGGTCTAGGAGGTCATCAATTCGTGGGATCAGGTACCTATTACGGACAGTGATCTTGTTCAGCGCCCGATAGTCAATACAGAGTCTCCACGTCCCATCCTTCTTCTGTACCAACACTATCGGGCTCCCACAGGGCGAAGAACTCGGACGGATGTGACCTTTCTGCAGGAGCTCCTGAATCTGCTTCTTGATTTCATTGTTCTCCAGAACGGATCGCCGATAAATTGGTCCATTGGGTAGCGGCGCACCTGGGGTCAGATCGATGGAGTGCTTGACTTGACAGTGCAGAGGAACCCCTGCCGAGGAGGTGAAGATGTCTTCGTACTCCTCCACAATCTTGTCCATCTGTAGCTGCCGTGCAGAGGGACCCCGTTTGGAGGCCGCGGCCACTGTCTTTTTCTTCTCTTGAGGGCGTATCATCAAGAAAACAAATTTCCTGGTTTTGGAAATGATCTTACTGCATTGTTTTGCAGTAATCAAAGAGATGGCGGCAGGTGGTGCTACCTCTGGTATCCTGAACAACTTATTTCCCAATGTAATAATAACATCACGGGGCCTTGATTCATACACAGCATGCCGCTTCCACAAATATGGTTGTCCGAGTAATACATCACAAACTTCAAGGGGAGCAATGTCACACAATACCTCATCCGTGAAGGGCTTGATGTTGTACGAAAGGCGACACTGCTAGCTCACGCGAAGATCTCGTCCTTGGTGAAGCCACCCAATGGTGTATGGTTGTGGATGTGCTGTGGTCGGTAAGCCCAACCGCTTCATGACCTCGACCGAGATGAGGTTCTTTTGACTCCCGCTATCAACAATGAACTGTATCGGGGAGCCCTTTACCCACATCTGGGAGTGGAAGAGACGCTCCTCCTCCTCTGGATCTTCGGGTTCATTTTTTCTGGATCTTTGCGGTGGCAACAGTG
>APFE030123381.1:0-14712 GCA_000404065.3 Pinus taeda | reverse complement strand
TCATACCATATCGTAACCAATACTATAAAGTAATGTCCTAACAACATAAGGATTAGATTTAAACCCCATGTTTCTCACAACTTAGAATCAAAAGAAGCAATGACATGATGGTGATCTTTGTGAATTTTGTGTTTTTGAGCTATTGTATACAGGAAAAATGCATTTGAGACCACTGTACAAACTCCAAAGAAAACATTCAATCCAAGAATGTGTAGAAATTTCTTAGAAACAAGGTAGTTGCAATGGAAGTTCAAAGTTTCCCTTTTTTGTTATTTTATCAGATAAAGTTAACAACATGGGGACGATATGGGAACTATAATTTCCCCTATTATATTGGTGTATTGGTGGAAACATGACTGAATGCTACCCAAGGAGAACTACAAATGATTAAGTCATGAAAAACAACTCATGAATCTATCAGATCATGATGTGCAAGCATAAAATGCATAAGAAAAAAGTCCCCAATATTCAAAACATAATAAAAAGTACAAAATAATACATGACAATGCCTAAAACCAATCTTTGATACATTACATGGAATGCCATCTGAAACGATGTAGTAACTTTTCGTTACTTTTCCAATGTCATTTAATTTTTGCTGGAATAATTTCCATGCAGTAAATGATGTAGTAAGTTTTCGTTACTTTTCCAATTTCATTTCATTTTTCCTGCAATAATTTCCATGCACTAATTTTGGAAATAGCTCATTTAAATTTTTCTCCAATAATTTCCCATGCAATCATTTTGGAAACAACTCATTAATGTAAAGTTAATTATAGGCCTCAAGTGCCCTTTCAGAGTGAAATCTTTATTCCAAACGCACATAATATTTACCAAAAAAATATATTTTAAACATGTGTTATGAATAATTAATAATTGTCACATTATGGGTGGAGAATATCAAAAGGAAAATGTATTTATAGTTTCTATTAATGCCTCTATCACAAGGATTAAGATATCATTACAATAAAATGCCTCCATATGACTCTCTATTTCTAGATAAATGCTTATTCCCTTAATTTGAAGCACCACCAACAAAAAAACTCTATTGCATCTTCAAAGGTACTTACAAAAATAAACCACTCTATGCACAACATGCCTCTTTTGAATTGGAGTCAATATACCATGTTAACTATACCAAGAGTCTATAATATACTTTTCCTTTTCATAATTATCCTTTTGCTGCTTTCCAAGAGTTGTGATCTTGAAGTGCTCTAAAAATGATTGACAAGGGTGTCGAGATATCCATTTGAGATAATTTGTGCAAGAAGTTCCCTATCAAAGTGATAAATATAAAATATAGACATCTTATAAATCACAATGTGAATTTGTTTCTTTATGAATTGAACACACACTAACCCAATAAATACATAACTATCTTGCAAGTGCACCAAGGATATTGATAAAATAAAGACCCCATCTCTAGAATTGAACACACACTAACCCAATAAATACATAATTATTTTGCAAGTGCACCAAGGATATTGATAAAATGAAGACCCCATCTCTAAAATAGAGTTTCATCATGAGATAGATGGGAAAAACATGGTTAGGTTGAAAGGGAGAGCATAAGACTCTTCAATTCTACGATTGGTTTTGAATAAATGGAACTTATCCCACCAATGTTAACCTTTGTCTATCGTTTTTAAAATATCTCAAAACAATGCTACGAAGCTCGAAACTAAAGGTGGTGACAAGAAAATCACATTGAAACAATGCTACGAAGCTCGAAACTAAATGTGATGACAAGAAAATCACATTGATTTTGATTATGTGACTGAACTGTGCAAAAACCCATTCAAAAAAGTGTAAATTTAAAAACGTTGCAAATTTCAAGAATGAAAGGGAATGTTGCCGCAATCAAATGCTAGCCAAAATTTTTCCATTTAATTCCTGAGAAAAGTTGTAAGGAACCTACCCATCATACATCAGTGTGGACTAGACCATGAATAGATGCGACAGTAAATTCATTGAATTATTATGGTATCGATAAGCCCAAAAACATAGAGTAGCCCAAGATAAAGTTCGTCTTGAAACAATTCTGATTGAAAATTTGAAGGAAACTGATCCCACCACCAATTATTAATCAAGAATAAAAAAAAGTTTCAGACACAAGTAAAAATCCAAAGAATGGATGTTCTATCCTACGATTTTGAAACTGCAATGTACAAATTTTCGGCTAATATAGTTACCGAAAAAAATTCCGTTTTACCCTAGTATGTTGAAGTTTCATTGTACGGATTGTCTACCAATATGAGCCAACCTGTTTTTATGCATACAATCTTGATACATAATGGCAATAGCTAAGACACTAATTGATTGATTCGCAGCAAGCACATTTCATTTCCATAGCAACAACAATTCATTGTAATAACTAAAATTTGAAAATGGACTCCACATTTCCTGTCGTTACACAAATAATTCAATTTATACAAATTCATATTTTTACGTTGTAAGGCATTCCCCTCTGAAATCAACTCTCCCATTTGTCACGTGTACTTGTTTGAGCCATTCGATCAGATGTTAGATGATTAAAACATTCCAGACCATTGGATGTAGTTTAGGTTAATTTTTTATATTCTTTCGGCACAGTTTTTTTTGCTGCTTCAAATCTCGCTGAGGAGGGCGAGTCCGTCTCTGGGCATCCCACTCCAGAGGCTTGGAGGTTGATGAGCTTTTATCCCAGCGAGGGTTTTGCAGACAGAGTTTTTAATGGATCTTTTAGGCTTCAGATTTCATCTAAGGGAAGAGGAACTAGTTGGCTCAACCTCTGGACTAATGCCTAGAAGGCACTCCACGCTCTTCGAGTCGCAGATGACCTCCGTGCAACCCATTTTAGATTAGAACGGTAAGATCCTCTGACACTGCCCTGTATTCAATACAATTGAATTGAATCAACCCTAATTCATGCATGGCCATCGCCATGGATGTTTCAGTTCACAGATGATCTGCCTGGAGGATGAAATGAACAAACAAATTCCATACAGTGTCCCTGGAAAATGGTGAGAATTGCCCACTTGTAATAATCTTAATCGTTACAAATTATGATTGATAACAGAAAGTGGTTGCAAATTTGTTATTTTATTGGTAATAATGAGGTGACAAAGTTGTTAATTTATTGGTAATAATGAGGTGATGAGATTGGGGAAGTGTTGGGCAGGGATCATGAAGTTCGCTGCGTGGAAAGGGGGGTTCTTCTAGAAACTCTTGCAGTTGCCCTGCCTGCAGGAACCATAAGATATAAGTCCAAAGTTGTTGATATATTCACAGATAGTAGCAATCATGATTTCCATACCATAATGTTGGAATATGGAACATATATCAAGGCCAAGGTGAAGCTTTAAATCCCATTAAATAGACAAACAAATTTCCTTTCCTATAGGGTTTCGTTATTGTTTCTGTATTTTGCCATTATTTGAGTTCGTTTTATGAGTGATTCGAGAAATATGTGAAAGTTCAGACTTCCTTTGGCTGGGGTGTCGTAGGGCATCTATTCCAACAAAATACTTTTTGAGAACCTGGTCCCTGGTCTCATCTCCTTGAAATGATGAAACTCCTGCCATGCAAGTAGGGCAGATCACAATGAAAATGGAACCCTGGTTGATGGCTCTTAAAACTCGGTCAAGCTTACACTCATACCCGGATGGCCTATTTTTGAGTTAGGCTATGTAGGTTGCTTAAACTTTCTGAGCTCATTTTCATTTTTAAGGTTATAATCTCTTTGAACTGTTCTGCACTCACTATTTCCCAATCGCACGATGTTCTCTTGTAGGGTTCACATGATCTTTGGATATTTTATTTACCCATGGTGTTTTAGATCATTTGCCAAGTATGGCATCAAACCTTCAATTTCATGTTCAATGGTGTTTCTTTCCACACAAAGATGCATAGGAAACCTCTGAAAACCTCATTGTTGTCGATGTGGTGTAACTAGGGTAAAGCCCTGTGGCCTAAGTTTCAAACACTTAAGCACTTAGAGAGTCGAACACGTGACCTCTGGGACACAACCTGTAACCTCTCCTACCTAGGAGACAGATGTTGCATCTGGCTTACAACTACTAACCCTTGAGGCTAATGGCATTATATTTTTTAACTTATGGAGGGTACACTCACAATTCCTAGATCGCATATTGTTTTCTTCTTGACTTCCTCTTATCTTGGCACATTCTGGAAACTTTTCTTATCTATGATTTTTTTATGATGTTTTTGATCATCTGCATGTGTAGGTTATTTTGGCTCATACTTTGTATTTATCTATCTTCTTCTTGCAACTCTGGAGCTTGGTTGGGCAGTTTTTATTTTATCAATGGAATTCTTGCCATTCATATATCTTGCCAATTTTCTACTCGTTTATGTAGGTCACTTTCATTGGTTTTCTTGTACTATAAAGGTTATTTCTGGTAACTTGTCCCTATCCTCTGCTTTTTATGGATGTCAGTGGTCATTGTCTCCATTCCTTGATTTTTATGAATGCTATTACTGGTAACTTGTCTCTGTTCATTTTTCTTACTATTATTTGGGAGGAGAAAGTATCATTGGATTAGCATTTGCCTGAAGTAAGATTAAGCCATTCTCTAGTAAAAGGATTTGTTATGGTATTGTAACTTTGTTCTTTGACCTTAGAAAGTATGAAGAAACCTTCCCTTTTTTTATTGTTTTCAATCTTCTTCCAAATATATTTAATGGTGATGTGTTCAGTACAATTTTATTTTTCTTATTCTTTAATTTAACTACCAACAGGTTTTGATAGGATGTGATGGGGTGAACTCAATTGTTTCTAAGTGGTTGGGCTATTAGCCCGCCAAATTCCTAGGAAGGTCTACAAGTTGCGGATTGTCTACCTTTTGCCTTCAATCTTCTTCCAAATATATTTGATGGTGACGTGTTCAGTACAATTTTATTTTTCTTATTATTTAATTTAACTACCAACAGGTTTTGATAAGATGTGATGGGGTGAACTCAATTGTTTCTAAGTGGTTGGGCTATCAGCCCGCCAAATTCCTGGGAAGGTCTACAAGTCGCGGATTGTCTACCTACCCTCAAGGGCATGACTTCATTCCAAAATTATATATCAATCTACAACATGGTATGAGAGCTGGGTACATTGCAATCAATGACACATACATTTTCCGGTTCTTAAATAGAAAATCACGTCTCCAACGTATTTTAATATGCTATTCCATTTAGCCCTCCAGTAACATCCAAATTTGAATCAAAATTTTCATTCACTAACAATATGTTGCTCAACAGACTCAGAAATTGCACAAGAACCCAAGATTATCATACAAGAAGCATTGGATTTTCTTAGAGATTTTCCAAAGGAGTATCATGATATTGTGAAGAGAACACTGCCAGACACACCTAGTTTGACTCCTCTCAGAGGCCAGTGTCCATGGGCAGTGTTATTTGGGACATTGTCAAAAGGAACAGTCACCATCACTGGAGATGCAATGCATGCAATGACTCCTTATATTGGACAAGGTGGATGTTCAACACTCGAGGATGCAGTTGTTCTTCTCAGATGCTTAGCAGAAGGGCTGAATGGAAAATTGATTACTTCTGCAAATGAAGAAAGAAAGAGGATTGAGCAAGCATTGAAGAAATATGTAGAGGAGAGAAGATGGAGAGTGTTTATGTTGATGACTAAATCTTACATAACAAGATTATCGCAACCAAGAGAAGGAAAATTTGCTAAATTTCTTAGAGAGAAAATCATGACAAAGGTGCCTGGTGATGCTCTGAGCCATGCAGAATATGATTGTGGGGGGCTTTTTGATACCATGAAATAAGTTTGAAACTTGAGAGTTATGGTTACAGTTCTAACGTACATTGTGTATGCATTTGCAATGGTATATTTCTGCAGCACAAGTATTCAACAAAAAATTTATTGTCGTTCACCAAATAATGTATATCTTGAGTAAAACAAGATTGAAGTGGATAGCAGCACATATATTTTTCTATTTTGTCAAAATTGGTAAACTTTTAGTCAAATTCTCTGTGAGAAAAATGCAAGCTTCAGTTATAATTGCCTTTTGAAGAAAAATATGTACTTATTGCCTAATACACTGACACAGAGATGTACTGAAGGATTTCTAAGGGTAAGTTGCCAATTCATCTCAGATTTATATTTTTTCATATCCAGGCCTGTAATGAAGTTTCATGTCCATTTGTTTCTTTTGAAGATTGTGTGACACAGCCAATTGTCATTAGGATGGAAAACTGGATATTAAACTGGATATTAATGGCACAGTTGAGAATACTTTGGGAATGATACTAATTCTTAACGACTACATGCATTCCCCAAATGAGTTCCATATACTTTGGTCAAAAAAGCACTTTCAAGTAGAAGAATGCTTCTTTCCTAACGACTACATGCATTCCCCCAATGAGTTCCATATAATTTTGTCAAAAAAGCACTTTTAAGTAGAAGAATGCTTCCTTCCTTTGAAGTGAAAATAATCAACATGTTTACGAAGTTATTAAAACTTAAATAAGAGTAGAATATGGAAGCATTTTAAAGGGAATGGATGAAAAAAAAGAGAATTTTCCATAAGTACGTTTACTGCATCTCAAAATGGAATATTTGAAAATGTCCTTTAGAAAACACATTCCAAGTGAATGGCAATCGACTCCGTGAAAAAAAAAATGAAATTGAAGTATGATGATTGTATTTCTATAACACTATTTCAGTTCTTAATTTGTGTTTCTTTGCATTAAAACTAAATTGTAGTCTCATGATTTAAAAGTGATACTAAGTAGCCATTTACTTGGAAAGCTCTATATAAAGTGTGGATGTTAATAGTTTCAGTTAGAATTGAATGAATAATATATGATTCTCTATTCAAGTCGAAGATATCAATAAATTTAGAAAAATATCACTTTTTTGTTGGAGTATATAATTCCTACCTATTTTATGTATGCGTGTGATTATATTTATTTTGTTGTTCAATTACTGGTCATTATCATAAGTAGAGTTATAGTTTGTAGGAAAAGGAGTCGTTTCTATTATTTAGGAGGTTGTTGGAGCCTAGTTAGTTTAAGAGATTCTCTTCAATTAGTTAGTTTTCTATATATTGGTGTGTGGTTGAGATATTCACTTAGCCAATAGATTGTGTGTCAAAGATAGCTTGTCTATCTTGAGACAAAGCCTTATATATTTAAATGTATTATTACATTAAGTTTAATATAGTTCTATTTACATTATACCATCTTAACATGGTATCAGAGCTGATTTGGGCTTCAGTCCTTGTAGAAGGGCCCAAGAACATGGGAAGAGTAGAGTAGGTTGTTAACTGCAACTTGTTTGTAACATGATTTTATGTTCCCAAAGTTTGTTAAGGAAATGCAACATTTACGAGGAGGCAAGTGTGCTTAATAGCTAATTGAAATTAATCGTGGCTTCCACCTCAAGGCATCTGATTTGGTATATGCCATGTATGCGGCTCTTGCCAAAGAAAGTGACCACCTCATCCTCACACATAAGCTGAGATTGGATCAGTTCATCCATGTGTCACGCTCGGAGCTTTCCACCATACGTGGCATTTGACCAGTACCACAATGTTACTCTTTCATCGACATTGGGAGCCCCGAGGAAATCCCTGGTTCGATTCCACTCGGCTACATGCTGTAATTGCCACAAGGCGATGACAATTTTTTGTTAGCTCTCCTAGGTCCTCCAATGGTGGCCAAAGGTTCTTCGAAGGTGCAGGAGTGATGACAAAGTTTCGATGTCGGTGTGTGAACTTATTGTGTTTGGCGGCAGATTGTTATCTTCTTGCTTTGAACATGTAGGGAAGACCCGTTGAGTTAGGTCTAAATAGATTAGTTTGGTAATCATATAGCGTGTATCCTTATTAGTTTGGTACTCACCTCAGTTACTATTTCCCGCTCTTGGTTTATTCCAAAACCCTACATTCTATGTCATTTCTTCATTTGGCTCATGTATTTTCACTGCACTGAGGGTTTGGACTGGTAGTGAGGGTTTGTGCTGCGAATGTATGGAGTTGAGCAACAAGCTCTCTGTGTGCCCGACTATGGGTTATGCTGTTTGTTGGTTTGACACCTTCCTTTGTTCTAGTGATTTTGTTGCTAGGTTACTTGGGCACAATATGAGGGTTCTTCTCATCAGTGCAAGAGAGTTCCTATTGTCTATGTCCACTCAGTTACTAAACTTGTCCCTGCTCCACTATTTTAATTTCATTGTAGTTCTTCTGGTTATTAAATTTGGTTAATGGGCTACCCATGTTGCATTCTATAGGTCATAGTCGTGGTGGCCTCCTCCTCAACTTCAAAGCTCTGTTCAGGTAAGCTATTTCTCCATGATTCATTTTCCTTCTTTGTTTTCCTTCGGTTCTAACGAGGACTGCTCCTTGGTCTTAGGGTGTCACTGAGGGCTGTGGCTCAATGGGGTTTCATTCTTCCCATGTGACTAATCTCCAAGTAAAACAATTTGTTTACTGTGCATTCAGTTTCTCACTTCTTAGTTCGCTTCCTGTCTTTCACTCTGTTGGAATTTTGTTAACAACGCTCCTCTGGTTGGCTTGTGTAGGTGGGAGTTCATTCACTGGCGTGGTCTATGTAACTACTATAGGCCTTACTCCGGTAGGCTCATTCTCTACTACTGTTGTCAATTTGTTTTAGTGTTAGGTGGTCTCTGTCAATTCATTGGGTAGAGTCTCAGTTCTCATCCACTCGGGTTTCTCTGTTGTTGCTATGCGACCCGGTTCAGTCTTGTACAAAACCCTCATTTGTATTCTGGTAGTTTTATAACTTTAAACCACCTTTTGGATGGTGGCCGACCAAACCCTCACCCTTAGGGTTATGCTGGTTCGTTTTGTTCTTCCGTAGTTTGAATGGGTATCCCTGGACTGTTATATGTATACAAATATTTTTTTGTTGGCAATGAAAAGAATTAATAGGGAATTTGGTTATATTTCGTTTACCTCTATCCTAGGATTGTTGCTCAACATTTTCATTCTCATTCTTTTCGAACTGCTCATAATGTGATTGGATTTCATTCGTGGAACTTCGTTTGTTTGCTTCCAGTCTTCATACTGGGAATACTCATCTAATTTCTCTGTTTGCTTTCTGTTCTTTAGGAAAGAAAATAAATCAAAAGGATAGGAACGCACGGTATTTGTTAGTTTTTCTTACTCAATGATTAAGGGAAAAGTAAATGAATATTATAATGAACTGTTATAGATAGCTGGATGTTTTGTTAAAACACTCTTTAATTTAAAGTCATATATACAATTCCCTATTTCGAAGTGACATATTAGATATGATGAAAATATAGTCTGCAAAGCTTACAAAAATTATCTATCTAAATCTTAAACAAGAAACAACTTAAGTACTCAGACATTAACTTAAAATACTCGGACATCAAATTTAAATTTAAAATTTGAGATTTCTTTTACAAGTCACTTTTCAGGTTTCAAAATCTTTCACATCGAATATGTTTAAAATGTTTTGTAGAACATAAAATTCCAGGGCTGCTTTGATATATTTATTTTCTTTAATTTGTACTAAATGTGTAGAAGAACTTTAGAAAAATGCCAAAGGTTGTACACTTTTTAAGTTAATTTCATAGATCTAATCATAATCACCATCCATGTCACAGATTTTTATGCTGCGCAATGATCTGTGTATGGTACACTTGCTAAATCAAGCTAAATCTATGAAAAATGCTCTCTTCATGGGAGTCTATTTTAAACTAATTAAGAGGTAATTTCTCTTAATAAGCTTCTATATTCCTTGCTCGCCCACAAGTAGAAATGATACTAATCAAATTTGGTTCGCAAGAAATTCTCTCTAGACTTGTAGGGTGAGGATTAGCTTGAAGGGAAGTTGTCAAAATCGGAAAAGTTATCAAATCTAAGAAGTAAATAGAGAAAGATTTCTTATAAGTAAGGATCAACTACAAAGAGAATCGTCACTATACCATACTAAAAAATAATGAACTCAAACTAACTATGACACATGGATTTACAGCTATGAGACCTAACAGATAGGAAATGGATGGCTGAAATTATTTTATGCAACACTCCCCTTTAATTACAAAAAACAAGAATTTAAACTGACATATTTTCTGGTCTGAGTCTAAGTTATGCTTACAATTTAATTTTTTTTTTACATCAGTTGGATTTCCTTTTCTTTTCTTCATTGCTTTAGCTTTGTCTTTTTGTTGTAAGCTTCAAATTTTATTGTCTTTATTGGCTGGTGCAACTGTTCGATTGTTCCAAGTTGTCCATGTATGTCCTCTATTTCTTCAAAAATTGGCTTGTATGTAAACTACTACCACACGTCACCTTCCATAGCTTTCTCTTCATCAATTTGTTGCAAAATAAATCATAGTAATATTTTGTCTCTCAAAGACACTATTGCATGGAAATTTGATTAACATTTTTATTTTCTACAACATCCATGTTTCCTTCAACATTCATTGTTACAACTATGAAAACATCATTAACACATGGTGTTTCAAAGCATGTTTCAAGAAGTTTTAGTGCGAGAGATTCTCAATGAATACATCAACCTCTTTTTCAATGAAAATAAGTTATTGTAGCATGTACCACTAATCAATGCCAATGGCATGTCCGTGCTTATTTCAAAATGATTTAATATATCTAACATCATCTACAATATAATCTGAAAGATAACCATCGATCATTACAAACCATAGTAGCTAGATTCTTTTAATGTCTTAAAAAAAACCAATGGATGCAACTTTGTGAGAGAAAAATGGCATTTCCATAGTAATATAAATCATAGCAGGGATCTTCTTCATATATATATAATGAGTATGTACTATATAGATTTATTTATCTCAATGATAACTTCAGATTCTTGAGTTATGACAAAGAGTAAAATATTTGAAATAGAGCATGGACTATAGAAATTTATTTGAATGATAACTTGAGATTCTTATACGATTTCAATGTATGTAAATGAAAAATTAATAGATCAATTTAATCTTAATTTTGACGGATTTGATTACCTATTCTTCCCCACTCTATGCTATTCTTCCCCACTCTATGCCTTACAGTGCTTCCTTTGCAACATAAGTTGCAAATGCTAGTAAAATACTTTTTAAAAAAAGTCATTTAAGTTATTTTTCCTAAATCTCTATCAATTGTCAGAAATTTGAAAACTTAAATCAGATTCGACCAATATATAAAATAATTTATTGACTTATTAATTTACAATTAACAACCTTCTAAAACATAAATTGCAACCAAACTCCACACCCAAATTGCATCTTAGAAATTACAAAAAATACTCAAATCCAAATTGCATCTTTTAATTTTAGATCGACTAGGAGATCCTAGAAACATTTAAAGCACACAACGAAATCAATGAGATTAAAAATTGTGTATTACAACCAAAAAATAATTGAAACAAGTCCAAGAGAAGAAAAAGGAAGAAAACAAACATCACGCGTACCCCTACTTTGTTTTTCAATGTTTAATTTTTACTTACTCCATGATATAAACTTGCAGTTTCGCCAAGACATGAATGTTTAGTTTTCACTTACTCCATGATATAAACTAGCATTTTCCCCAATACATGAAAGGGCACGTCAGTAGGGTTTGTGGTTTTATTTTATGCTTCAAATATATATAAAATAATATTTGAAATAGAAGGGTTTTTAATGTCTCACTGGAGTTCAGGGATCGATTGGTCAAATTGAAGACCTGGAAACCAAACAGGACAACATCAAAGCTAGAATATTTGAAAGATACTATGAAAAACCTCCTACATAAAAACATTAAGTGTAAACTCAACACATAAAATAAATATCCTCCATGATTATCTGTAAGTTCATTAGTAACAGAACTTTAGGATTTGTGAAAAATTCTCATGCGAGAGCTACTCGCATATGCCAACCACTAGAGAAGTCACTTGTCATTTTTTCTTGCATTTTTTATCAAAGCCTAAGCCAAATAAAATTTGGCAAATCACTTTTCTATTATTGCGACAATGAAAGATTCTATATGTTCATATATTTCATCTAGTGCATCTACTCTTCCATCATCCTAGACCACCAATTTGAAGTTGTTATAAGGATTTTCTCTACCATTTATGAAGTTTGTAAAAATGAAAATCTAGCCCACCACACATTCAAAGTAGGAATAAACCAATCAAACACAAAATAAGATAAATTTCTATGGACTACAAGTTTGCAACCAATATCTGAAACCAAACAAAATTGAGTTTTCAACATTCCAACATTCACCACAAAGTAAGCCGCAAATGGATTTCATCATGAGCTAAAAATAGTACAACAAAACAAAAAATATGATAAAATCATATTATAATGGTATCTCCAATTTAATAAATCAATAATAGTATAGGGCATCTAAATGAAAACTCTATAAAAATATTTAAATGCACACTAGAAAGTGTGTATAACTTTGATCGTTTAAAGGCCGAAGTAAGATGAATTTATTATAGGGAAAAAATGCCAAACACTAGCAAGCCCATCATCATGGAACTCCATCAATTTTCCACTAAAATTTTGCAAGTTGATACAGACCAAATGTTTCCAAGAATGAAGTGAGCATGCTTTATTTGGAAAACAATTAATAAGGAAAACAAAAACATGGATATGTGCTTGTATAAGCAACACCAATATGATCAAATAAATGATCGAATTACATGTTCTTAGCCCAAAACTAGAATGCATGATGATTAGAAAAGAAAAATAATGAAGAAACAACATTACAATAAAAAACTCAAATGCTAACATGTTTATGCAATTGAGCGTTCCTCAAGGTAACTGCAAAAGAAATCAACTGAAAGGAGGGTACAAGACCAATCCATGTAGTAACTCTAGAATATCATCTCAATGACTGATTAATCTTGTTTTTCAAAGCAAACTCTTCATGAAACCTTTGTCCATGATACATAAATTAGTTAGATGACATGAATTGATAACTGTTCGAGGGTTTATTTCAACCAATCATTAAAAAAAAAAATATATCAATTATTCAATTATTGGTTCGATGTGCATTTTGTGGTTGTGAGGCATGATTTACAATTATTCTACAACTATTGTAGAGACATATTTAATCCCTGGTCTAATAAGCACTTTCAAAGTTAGAAATCTTGATGCCCACATGTCATTATAGCAACCCATTTAAACCCTAGTCTTACATGCGCTTTGAAGTTGTGAAGCTTGGTTTTCATCAATTACACAACTAATAATCAAATCGGTATCAACAAGAAGTTTGTTCCTTGGTGGTTTTGATGGCATAGTAATACCCCTGGTTTGATATGCATCTCGAGGTTTTGAAGCTTGACGTCTAGCTATTTTCCACTTATTAAGAAGACCCATGTAATCTTGTGTTCTAATGTGAAGTTTGATATTGTGAAGCTAGATTTTCAATGATTGCAAGGCCATTGAATCCCTCATTTGATCTAATCATATAGATTAGGAAACTACATAATTAATATACAAACCCATCGCATCCATGTAATGTCAGTCTGATATGCACTTGAAGGTAGTGAAGCTTGATGTTCATCTATTATAGACCCATGTAATATGTTGTCTAGTATGCTCCTCGAGGTTAAGAATATATGTAGTTAGGATCCAAAACCATCTGGACTCAGGAATGATAAGTACTTTGAGGATGTGAAGCTCAATTTCCTATGTTGAATTCCCATATATGTGATTTTTTAAGCTAGAGAATATTTTTTTATTGTAATTTTTCCATACTCTAAACTTCCAATTTTTTTGCCACGATGGGATGGAGATTTGGGCACTTCTCAGGTGGGACCATAAGAACCTTAGAAATTGAAAGAACTTTTATAATTTCAAGTTGAATCCAAAAATCGTGTGGAACCTATATGATCCTAGGGAGAAATCATATAAATAAAAGGTATTTTGAGAATCGAATAATGGGGTCATAAACCTCCAACAATATTTATGTTAGTAAAAATCAACTGAAAATCTAGAAGTGCATATTAGAACTTGCTGCAACCAATAATATAAAATGGATATTACTATTAGAACTGGATTTAGATGGGTCTCTCATAACTTAGTGACAAAGTGGTGTTGGAAATAATATTGACAGGGGGGGGCAGTGTGAATCAATATTATCAAATCCGTAAAACTTTTTAAATTCCATACTTAGATACATATACGCTACTTTAGTTAAGTGAACCTGCGTGTATATGCAACTATGTCTAAAGCAACGAGCGTATATCCAAATTATTTATGATTCAGATAATCCATTACATGTTGAACTTTAGTTAATGCATCAGAACTTCATTGACCATATGAATAGTAAACAGAAGCAGTAAAACAGAACAGATCATCACACACAAGAAGCACACATGAACACCATGATATAAGGTGGAAACCCAATGTGGCTGAAAACCACCTGCTGCAATTTTTTTCTATCTTCCTTTAATAAGAAACTTCTTTTACAATGTACTGGTGTGGTCCTTTACTAGTACGCAGGCTGCAACCTGCAGAGAGCTACAACCCTCTCTCGTTATCCAGCATCTCCTGGAAGGGAGCTACAACCCCCTTTAGCTCTTTGTACTAGCCAAGATACTAGTACGTAGGCACCGACCTACAATCTTCTCTCCTCCAGGTACCACGTTTCATAAATTTTCAGACTGGATACACTAAAGCACAACTCTATAATCTGAAGGCCACGTTTCATCCAATTTTCATACTGGACCCATCAATATCATTGAAGCACA
>APFE030123376.1:111656-124208 GCA_000404065.3 Pinus taeda | reverse complement strand
TCCACTCAAGATGGCTAATGATGAAAATATCATTGAGTTCATAGATCAATTTATAATCACCAGGTTTGGATTGCCTTCTGCTTTAATGTTTGATAATGCATCATACTTTTCTGGAAATGCAATGATTGAATTTACACTTAAAAGAGGATTCAAACTTAAATATTCAACCAATTATTACCCACAGGGCAATGGGTTAGCTGAGTCTACAAATAAAAACCTAATCAGGATTATCAAAAGATCAATTGACCAAAATCATAAAAATTGGCATAAGTCTTTAATATATGCTTTGTGGGCAAACCGAATAACGCAAAAAGCTTCCATCGGCACTTCTCCCTTTAATTTATTTTATGGGAAAGAAGTGGTTCTTCCGACTCATTTAGAAATTCCCTCTTTGTCTCTAGTTCAATACATTGATGAAGTACCAACTTCTACCCTACAGCTAAGACAAATGGAAATAATCAAATTGGAATAACAACGAGAACAGGCTAAGAAAACCCATGCTCATCATCAAACACTAGTAAAATCCTTTTTTGATTCAAACATAATGACCAGAAAAGATTTTCAGATAGGAGATTTAATTTTAAAATGGGACAAGGCTCATGAAGAGAAAGGGAAACATACAAAATTTCAAAGAATGTGGCTTGGTCCTTTTCAAATTGTAGAAGTCATAGGTCCATCAACGTTTATGTTATAGGATTTAGTAGGTAAAAGAGACTCTTTGCATGTTAATGCACAAATTCTCAAGAAATATTTTCCATGGAAGATTATTCTTCTATTTTGTAGAGTAATTGTTTTTATTTTCATAATAAAACCAGTTGTGAATGGTTACATTAGGCATTTACGAATAAGATACCATTTCTCTTTTAGATTTTGATTTTTCGCTTGTATAAATAGCAAATCTTTTGGAAAATTGTTCTTTATTATTGAAAGATACAGTTAAAGACTCTAACCTAGATATGACACTAGTTTCAACTTCATAGAGTTTGATGAAAGCAACCTTTAGTGAAGAATTTTTTTTATATCAGTGCAATGAAAGGTATCAATAACAAAATAAAGATTCTCTGTAGAACATCTATTTCCAAAAACCCTACTATTGTCGTCCAGAGCTATCTTAAGGAAACAATGACTTCTTCCTTGCTAAGGAAATCACAACTTTCAGAGGAACAATCCAAAGATACACTTCATCTTGAAGAATGAGAGGTCTTATCACGAGCCAACTTATCATAATCATAGATATTATAACTTGCTGACTTTGCCAAATACTGCATACCACAACAGGGCAAAGGCTCAAGATTGTTGCAATCAAAAGGCAAGGGGTCTCATCATGAGCTAGCTTGATCAGCAAAGTTATAAATCAAGTGAATGACTGTGTCATAAATTGGCTATCAAACCAAGACATTGTTCTTTAAGAGTAAAAGAAAATCAAAGCAATCAGTGTGGATATAGATTCTTCTTTGAGAGTTGTAGGTTGCTTTAAGTAGGATACAGGATCATTGTTGGGTAATAGGTAACCCTGTCGAGGCTATAAATGTCTGCTGGCAGCAGAGCCTCTACCTACGACAAATGAGCATATTTAAAATTGGTTTACAGAGAAGACTTTGTTTTACCTTTACAAACCAAGTAATCATTGATATAAATACAAGGACTAGCTACAGGAAGAAAATAATCAAAGGCGAAAATAGTTGAAACAAAATGTCATTGATAGGTTAGAGCATAATGTACTTTATCTTTACTTAATAAAGTTTAACTTTCTAGAAAAATTTCTGTTTTGGAAGTTTAGAAAATTCAATAGAAAAACGGAGATAACTGGTTCTTCCAAGTGAATAGCCAATTGTTGTGGCCACCAACAACCCCCCTCTTTATATAGTGTTATTGCTAATACTAAATAAGTGGGGACCCTTACTCAAAAATCTTTAAAAAATCACTTAGTGCTTATACTTCCTTTTGGATAAAGCTTACCATCATGGACTTAGGAAAATACCTTTGAAAATCTAAAAGGCTTAAGTTTCATGATAAAGGAAGTAAAGTCACTCCTTAAGAAATATCGCATCGCGCAAAAAAATGATAGGATGCCTTCTTATGAGCTAAAAAATGAAAGATTGCGACACGAAACTCCATCGCATCGCATGCATCAATGAGCACTCACGTTCAAAAACCTCAAAATCGCCGATATGCAATATCGCATATCGCATATCGCAAAAACACATAAAATACACATAACTATTAAACGATCTTGCGATATTGCGATCATGTGACCTTACGATATTGCGATGCAACGATATTACGATCATGTGATTTTACGATCTTGCGATGCAGCAATAATGTGATGCAGCGAAAATTGTGATAATACGATGCTGTGATACTGCGATGCAAACCGCAGAATCATTCCATCGCAGATTTTTTTGGCTCAATATTCAAGAAAAAGCTTTTTCCATAAACCGACAACTGGTCACACTTTTTAATGATAATTAATGAGTTATATGCCAATTGTTAATAAAATATGGTTTTGTGTTTATCAAGGAGCCAATTCACGTAAGGTGGCGTGTTTTTGCATATATTTGGCATTTAAAGCTTTCCTGTCATTATTTTTATCATTACTTTCACCTCATTTGTAAACTGCAGGAACGAAGAACAAAAAGTTATATAATACAGTATGTAGGATACTATGAGGAAGAAAGGCAGGAGTCCAATTTCCATCTCGGAAGGTCCACCTAATCTGCTTGGGAAAGAAAATCCTAAGGTAATGGGATTTGCGGCTACTACAAGCCCATCAAGGTCGGCTGGAACATTAGTTACAGAGTTAGCTCATTCATTCCTACATTGGAAAGCAGCAAGGTCTCAAATTCTCACATACACGGACAGTGTTGATGACAGAGATGAAAAGTTTAAGACTCAGGTCAAGAGCTTACGGAATCATTATCTTCACAAAGTTTGAGCTTTATATCTCCCAAAAGGCGCAAAAGGTGAAAAATGCATCAAGGAAGCCCGAATCAAGAAACAGAGGCAGTTTCCGATTCGCGATTAGCGCGAATCGCGAATCGCTGAGAAAATTGCTCAAAAAAGGAAAGCTTCCAATTGCTCAGTTATCTGCAAACCCAAAAAAATTGCAAAAGGCCACTCTAGAAACAGAAAGCTAAAGAAAAGGCAAAAGCTTGAAGCTAAAGAAAAGACCAAAGAGAGATAAATCATTGTCGCTTGAAGCTCATGAGTAGGACTATTATAAATGGTACTTTTATCTCTTAACCATTTCTGCTTATGTGTTAAATTGATATTCAGTTTTAGTTGTTTATATATTAATGTGTGAATGCATGAGTTATCATTTGGCATTTTTGTACGGTGATAGCTATTTATTTATGCTTAATGTATGAATAGCTCATTATGCGATATGTTTTTCGCAACTGTTTCATCTAACTTTTTATACGAAGTGGTTCGTTTTTATTTAATTCTTTTCTCATAATAGCTGAATGATTTTTATTACCAATTGTTATTTTAAATATTTTTAGATCGCATAATAGAAGAATTACACCCCGGGTTAGTATAGACTTAGATGTTTTCTGCTTATTAGAATACAATAGCATAGCAGTAGATTAAAGTTAGAATTAGAACATCTTGATTAGGAATCATTAGATCAGAAACATCAAATTATACACACACCCACTCACACATTGGGAAACTGGTCCCATATCCCTAGTCAGACCCGCTATACCAAATGGATAAGGAGCTGCCAACCAAGGTCCGGACCGGGCGGGTATCCCCCTTGTTGTAGACCCGATTTTCGGGGCTTCAACAGAGATCAACAAAAACAAAACCCCAAAACAAAATAAAATCTATAAAACAACGAAGTAAGGAAAAGGTTAACTGAGCACATGGTGCACCACACTTCATCAGTTTACGATACCTGGATTGATAATTTATGTAGAGAAATTTAAGACATTAAATTGACTAGACATTTTTGGTACCGTTGCCGGGGAAATGTAATTAGGAGACCTTATTTCTTACATCTAAAAAAAATTTAATAATTCTTGAGTATGCTCTCCTCCTACACTTCGTGTGATCTAGAGGATCAGAAAAAGGATTGTTAAGTAAAAAAAATAATAATAATTCTTGAGTATGCTCTCCTTCTGCACTTTATGTGATCTGGAGGATTAGAAAAAGAATTGTTATGTTAGAAAAGAAAAAATAAAAAAGGATGAGACAATAAACTTCATCATTTCAATTGATTCAATAAAAAAATAAATAAAAAAAATAAAACCCAACTGCTTTGATAGGTTCAAATTGTCCAAGATTGATTGGTTATGGTTTGTAGTGGTCCTCAAAACACTGTATCATGTTTTAATAAGGTTTTGCAATTTAGCTGCGGAATGTAGCTTGATTCCGCAGCTAGTTGAGAATTCCGCAACTGATTTCAAGGTTTAGCAAGTTACAGGCATCCAATGAAGAAACTGACCACATGGGCATCTCCAGAATTGTCCCGACATGGATCCTATCCTAATTTCCTAGCCCATATTGATATAAAAATCAACCTAGGACCTTAGTCAAAGTCCTGTTTTTAGCATGTTTTCCTTGAAGACTTTGCTGCCTAAAATTGAAAATCATTAATCCTTCTTATAAAAAATTAAAATTTCAGAGAAAAAAGGGGAAAATAGCTTATGGCTATCTTGAATCTTATCTTTCACTGTGGCCTCAGTAGAAAATCTGCATTCCTGCTTGAGCTTTAAACAAACCTGCAAAAACAATTAAAAAAAAATCAAAAGTGCAAATTCAACATATCAAATTGCATGGACTGTTGTAAAGAAAATAAGACGAGGTCAATTGAAATATTAAAAAAAAAAACCCTTGTGTGGCTTTCAAAAGAGTGTATGTGGCATCCAATTATGTGAAATTAAAAAAAAAAAAAAAAAAAAAAAAACCTCCCAATGTCAAAATCTAAAAAATCTGCATACACATTGATTTGATGTTCTGGCCTCTTCATGATTTCGTTTCAGTGCATCCTCAGCCCTTTGTAAGCAATCCATTTGCATTCATTTGAACTGTGCATCTTATTCATATAGGAAGCTTTTGGTTTTGGAATGTTTTTGGAAAGCCAACATAAGAAATTTCTCAATCATAACAAAATCTGAAACCTATGGATGGCCTACATAAACTATGCAAATAGATTGAAAATAGAAGCTTAAGGCATGCTGCAGTCACCAATACGCAGAGAAAATGTTGAGCTCATGATTTCCATTGTAAGCCTCACAAACTTCTTTGAATTCTTGGTTATTGGCAATTTGCTTATTGACCATATTTGTTGTTGACTGTATATGAAAAAAATCTTCTTTCGAAATCGATTTTACAGAGCATTCCACTTCACGAATTTCATTTAAATCCCTGAGGCTAAAACCAAATTATGTGTTTCAACATTGTGCATACTACCACTGGCAAATAATGTATCGTCCTACCTCTAATTTGAAAATTTTACAGGCCAAATGTATTAACTCAGAAAAACGTAAACAACAAAAAAACGTCAAATTTCACACCCATGAGTTGGCCAAACGGAGGCGAATTTGGAAAAAATAAAACATGGGTTTTTTCACCAGTAGGGTCAATTAGATAAACCAAAAACCATTTTAAGAATTTTGTGGCGGTCTGGGAGAAATCCTCGGTTATTTGGAGCCCATTTTTGCTTGCCGCGTGTAAAAAATTGGAATTTCAAATAAATGAATAGGCTGTGCTTTAATTCGGAAAGGGGAAATTTGATTATGTGCTGGCATTTACTCCACCACATCTCCTTCCTTTTATTACCATTCAATTATAACTCATTAACACCTGTAATCCCAATTGAAGACGGCTCTGTTTAGTGAATTAATTCCATTACGTGAGCCAGTTGAGTACTCCTCTTACAAACTGATCTGTCATTTTCAACCGAACTTCTCCACTCCACCTGTTTAAACAACTATCCCTATGTTATTTTTATAAAATTCTCGACGCTTTACTCGGATGGATTTTATTATTTGCATAATGACACGCCTTGCATGATTCGATATGCAATGATAAGTCCTCGGTGTTTGAAGCTTCTAGAAAGACTCGAGTTGAAGGAAAAATGCTAGCTGATATTATCAAGAACCTGAAATAAGAAGGGATTATATACACTATTTTGTACACATTATATCCATATGAAATGGTTCTACTTAGTGGATTACATAAATTGGAAAGGTTTCTTATTTCAAATGATTCTGGGAATGGTTCTGTGAATTCAACTTACTGTGATGCTGTTTGTAAATCAAAAGTATCGATATTAGAAGGATTTCTTTTTGCATCTTTTACAGATTCTAGCTTTTCAATGGCATTTCCATATGTGACTTTGTCTGGGAACAGTGAGCCTCTCACAGATTCATTGCTCCCAGGATTTATGGAAAACTGTGACCATGGCTTTAGAAATAATGAAATTGCTTTTGTGGAGCCATGCTTTGTGGAGGGTGCCAACATTATGAAGGTGGAAAACCTCGAGGCTATCAGTGATTATGTAAATGCAAGGAAAGAAATAAGAATGAGAGGAACAATAGATTTGATCTTTTAAAGATTTGAATTGCAGCAACATTCTCGTGAATGGCAATATTGGATTCTTGTGAATCATACGCTGATTGCATACGACTCTTAAACCCTTATTAGTTATTCATTACACCAAGTTTTTTTTCTTTTCATATCTTTGCAGCCTCATTGCATACTTAGTCACCTTGTTTTCACACAGCCTACGCATATATTCACTCTGTCTTCACGTACTCTGTACATACAATTGCTTTAGTCACAGTCATCTGCTTCCATATACATTTTCATTCCATTTCCATATCCATAAATGTCTGATTTCTATCCCTGCAGTCACTCCATTTCTCAGACAATAAAGGGAATTCTAAAGAGTAGCCGAAAAATAAAAAAAAAATAAAAATCATATATATATATATATATATATAAGAAAAATAAATAAATAAAATGATGGGGCTCATTGGGAGAGCTAAATCAGTTGAACACACTTGGACTTGGACTTTCTTTAGCTAGATAAAAGGGGCAATCAAGGATATGCGTCTGATGGTTGACTGTTTCAGCCACTTTCCGCAGCTGGTTCAACTTTCCGCAACTATTTTTGTTAAACTCCAAGTTGCAGGTGTCATCAAGCAAAACAAGCCACATGGGTAGCTAGGGGAATGTCACTACATGGATGGTGTCCTATTCATTTGATCCAATTCAATGAAAAAGACCCGGTCAAAGGGAAGTCAAGTTGTGTGTTATCACTAAGTCGACACATGTCAAGAAAAAATAATAATTTTGAATCAATGAAATGAAAAAGTTATTTGCTCACTTTTCTGAAGGTATTGATTAATTTTGGACTGATGATGAAAGATGAATGGCTAACTTTTTATTCAAGATTTTTAGCTACAGAAACCATCGACATTCTGCAGCTAAAGTCCAATTCCAAAGCAGGTATAAATTCTTTTGATTTTTCCTTTGAGAACTTGTTTCATTAATACAAATTCTTAGTTTTGTGTGTAAATATCATAACTAGAGAGATTGATCACCTCTCTCCTTTGATAATCTTACATTCCATTGCAAAAGAAGTATTAGTTTTTTTTGCAGGTTCCAAGAGGAAGGAAAAATGACTACAAGAGAATGGTGTCTCTCTAAGAGACTGAAGGGTTTAATGGTTTGACATGTTGCATGACATATTAGCAAATTCGAAGACTTGGGGGTTGTCCCTAAATGTACAAGGATGGTGAAATACCTATCCACACATGAATTCGACATCTACAGGTGGTTGGTCAATGCTGGTCCAACTCAGCTATTTTAGCAGAAAGTCCAACGTTAAGGAGCAGATTTGCTATTTTTGAGATTTTGCATGCCATAATTCACTTTTTCCTAGCAAGATTCATTATCCATTTCTCATTATCCACATACACTTCAATACATTTTCTTCAGTGCTAAACCACCAATAAAAGCAACGAAGCTCATTTACAAGCTTTTTGTTCCATTTTAAATATTCATTGTCAGATTCCTTTTTTCCTACCCTTGCAAATAAAACCTTGCTTTCATACACCATTGAGTCCATGGTCCTTGAGTCTAACTATATATATAAAATATATATAATAATAGATTAGATATATATATATATAAAATATATTTTAAAACACCTTGAAGCTTGCATGCATTAAGGTTAAGCTATCATGCTGATAAACAAAGGGAATACATCAAGATCCCTTGTTCATCAAATCTTCTAAGTATTTGACAACAACAAATTCATTCATACTTAGAAAGATGTGTTAGGGGAATCTTGAATCTCATCCACACCAAAGATGGGAGTCTCGTGTTGACTAGTGGCATCCATTAATGGCCACTAAGTTAACAATTTCTTGTTATGTTTGACACTTAAACATTTATTCACATGACAAGAATTGTGCCAACGAGGGTTGAAGACTTTAAGATCCATCACTTTGTAGCAAACGAAGCAAATTTACTTTCATTACTTTTAATTTTTTGATGTAAATGACTTGAGGACAAGTCAATAAATAAGGCTGGGGGGTAAGTGTAAATTCTAAATTTTGTATACCTTCCAAGCCTTATAAATTTTCAGTTGCATTTAGCAGCAAATTCTGAACATTCAACAGAAGATCCAATAGCAGATGCAACAACAATAAAAGATTCACTTTTTTTACTTCATCCACCATTTTCACAGCCAAGTGAAGAAGACTATGATCAGAATTTTGTAGCCACACATGCACAACTCTCATCCATTTTTGAAAGGGTAAGTTGAGGTATGATATTTTCTAACTTTTAACCATTTAATTCCTTGAAAGCTAGAATGATAATTTTTGGAAAAACTTCCTTTTCTCATTTCATAAAACTGCCAAAACCATCAGTTTGGGGGGAGGATACATTTACATTCATACTTTGTCACATCCATATTTTTCCATATTCATATATCAAATTCTAAAACCCACATACCTTCAAACTATATTCACTATTATATGAGCATATAAATGGCTTTGTAAAAAGTACTTACAAGTTAATTGGATGCCAACACAATAATGGTTGTCACACAAGAACCAACCATGATGCATTCCAACAAGAATACTTTGCAATAAAAATCACATTATCATTATGCAAAGATCATACATTGAATGCAACAAACCAAATATGGTTGAGACACAAGAACCAACCAAGTTGCAATTGAACAAACACACTTTACAAACATTAGTAAATGATATCATGTAAAGCTTAAGCAAAAAAGCTCAAGTATCGAAAGTAATGTAATAGATTGCATCAGTACATGCAATACCTTCAGTTTGGGGGTATGTTGGGCCTAAGAATTATCCTTAAAATACATCCACTTTCACTCCATTCACACATTTTCTCACCTCTATTCCACCACCATGTCACCACATCAGCTTCACTTTCATCATTAAATGGGTTACCATTGTGTATTTCAAAACATTATCAATTCTTACTATTTTTAAGTGAATTTGTGGTTAAACCTTAGAAAATAATATCCATATACTTATACCTAACAATTAGAATGAGTTTGTTGACATGTGTAGGTACAAAGGAAGCTTCCAAGGCATCTTTATGTGGCACTCTATGTTCAAATTCGATTTTGAGGAGATCATAGACCTCATGGAGAAGATAATGGACCTCATGGAGGAGATCATGGAGAATAGGGTTATGTGTCACCATTGGTTGAGAAATATGTGGATCAAAGGAGGGAAAAGTGGATTTACATTTATGAGTTTGTTAGCATAGCTTTTGTATAAATAGGAGTGTTAGCTCCTTCAATTTGTAATCTTCATTTTTTGTAATCTTAGTTTGTAATCTTAATCTTTAGAATCTTAGAACCTAGTAGATTTTAGAATAGTTTTGGTTTGGATCATATGAACTTATAGCCATTGTACTTTGAAAATTTTGATGAATAAAATGGAGCTTCTTTGATCCTCTACATTTGACTTCTCTTTTGGTGTTCTTGTGAATCCTTGGAAGGATCCCCATTGCCTAGCAAGTACACTTTTGTTTTGGTAAGCTTTTATTTTATGTTTGTGAATTTCATTAGATTAAATTATTAGGTTCATATGTTTGAAATATTAATGAATGACCTTTCATAAGAAAGTATTAATGTTTCCTTCAATGAATCTGATTTGTTATTTAATGTTTGATTTCATTAGTTTAAATTTCTGATTCACATGCCTGAGATATAAACGAATAATGTCTTGTAAGAGAGCTTTAATATTTCATGCAATCAATCAAAATGATGTTTAAGAGTTTAATTTCATTAGTTTAAGTAGTTGATTAGAAATATTAATGAATAGTCTCATGTAAGGGAGCTTTAATATTTCTTCACCTAGCTTAGTTTAGTTTGTCTCTAAGTCCATATATATTGGATGATCCTCGAAAGTTTTACTTACCCAGATTGATAGTAAATGAAACTCTAATTTGCATCTATATTTTAGACCCAACAGACTTCAGAAAGACTTCTAACTTGAATTTCTCCAACTAATTAATTTAAAATAAATAAATTAATTATTTCCAAGTAGCTGTTAAGACTAAATTCAATTTTAATTCACAATTTAACTCAAGGACAAACTAAATTGGAATATTCTTATTTCCATATTTCAACACTTCCTCTCAACAAGAAAGGGATTATCTGCCACCCCGATCCTGTCTCTATGGAACTCAAATTTACACTTTGACAATGCCTTTGTCAAAATGTTAGCATCTTGCTCCTCTGTCGAAATATACTACAGCAATTGATCGTCCTTGACCTATGAAAATCTACGAGCAACAAATCTTTCCTTATGCTTCTCCACACTACCATAAACAGCTTGCTTTACCTTTTAAATCCAACGGGAACTTACAACTGACTTGTTCTCTGGTCTCGAAACCATGTCCCAAACATTGTTACAAAATATGGAATCATACTCCTCCACCATAGCATCAACCCAAATCGGTTGCTGCATTACTTCCTCAAAGGAAGATGGCTCGATCTCAACACATTCCCCAGCCAGCACCATTTAACCAGTGTACCTATCAGGTGGCCTCCTCTATCTGCACTAAGAAGATGGTGCTCCCACATTCTCTCTCGCATCCTCCAACAATATGTCAACTTCTCTTGTGTGCTTCCGTCCATCTCTGGAAGACTCTACTTGAGTGGATGTCTCCACTCCTGGAACCTCGGCATGTGGTTGGTCTACATCAATCTGAGACTCCTCCTCCTTAGGAACCAACAGTTCCTCCACAACCTACAGTTGGAGCTCCCTCTCAAGGGAAACTCGCTTGGCATTCTTCTCATCAAACTTGAGATCTCTACGAACCACTTTCCTATGATTGGTAGGCAAGTACACCTGATAGTTGTGAGGTGTATCAATGTACCCCACAAATATCCCCATCTCTGTTGTCGGCTCAAGCTTCTTCTGTGCATACTTTGTCACATGGAAATATACCGATGAGCCAAAGATCCTAAAGTGACCCACATCTGGTCTCTTAATGGAGAAAGCTTCCTCTAGTGTCTTTATCCCAAGTATGTGATGCGGGCTTCTATTCTACAAATAGACTGCTATTTTGTATGCCTCAGCCCACAAGTGAAGTGGTAGGCCTTGGTCATGCAGCATTGCCCATGCTGCCCCTACAATAGTTCTGTTCTTCCTCTCGGCCACCCCATTTTGATGTGGGTTATGAGGTGTTGTTAAGTCTCGTTTAATTCCTTCCACTGTAGAGAAGTCCTTAAACTCTTGAGAGACATATTCTCCACCATTGTCGCTTCTCAAGGCCTTGATCTTCTTCCCTGTTTCTTTCTCAACCAAAGCTTTGAACTGACAAAACTTTGTGAAGGTTTGGTCCTTCTTCTACATGAAATAAATCCAACATTTACGAGAATAGTCATCCATGCAAATCACATAATACCTTTGCTTTGTTGTGGATGTCGTTTAGAATGGTCCACACAAATTAGTATGAACTCGCTCTAAGATAGCCTCTCCTCAACTATCTTGATCATGAAAGGAATACTTGGTGTACTTTCCCAAGGTACAAGCTTTTCATGTGTCAACTTGCTCAAGTTTAGCTTTGGGAAGTCCTGTAGATATCTGTTGCATTATCTTCAAAGCCCCATGATGCAAATGGCCCAACCGCATGTGCCACAACTCACCAATGTCTTGGATTTTCCCCAATTTTGCTTTGGTACTTAATGTTACACAATCATCTACCTCTAGTTTATAGAGATTCTTCACCCGAATCCCTATCCTCTTGGTCTGACCCATGGCAATGTGTCTTAGGAACGCCTTTCCTTTACTGAAGACAACATCGTAGCATTTTTCCTCCAACATCATGATCGATACCAAGTTCTTCTTCAATCCAGGCACATACATCACATCTTTCAAGGTGAGAGGAGCTCCATGTTCCCTCTGAAAATCAACTGTGCCCACTCCTAAAATAGTATACCTTCCGTCGTCACCCATCTCTATGCACATATTCAAGTATTTCTCCTCCAAGGCACTAAAAAAACTTTTATCACCGATCATATGGAATGAGGCTCCACTG